>JAVVLW010004037.1:20000-75000 GCA_034401795.1 Chaetoderma sp. LZ-2023a | reverse complement strand
GCCTCCCTTGCGGGGATACCTCTGTGGACCTACGAGTCTGTGTGGTACCTCCGGGAGCCCGATGTTTAAAGTTTAAACGTTCATCCACCTGTCTCTATGTCTCGTATTTTCGGGTGGGTGGGGGGTGGGGGCGGGAGGGGGTCCATGCTTTGTATATAGCAATTATACCCATTGTATAGTAATTAAATGCGGGTATTACGATAATGGGTTCAAATCCGAACTAAGCCTGATGAGACCCAACGGGCCAAAACTAGTCGTGCAGTGGATGAGTCTGTGTTGTGTGAATAATTCATTAATGTTATACCCGCAATAAAACATATAACAGAGGAATTCAGTTTAGCCATGCGCCGCCCATCTCTATCTAAGCTCCACCCACAGCCTGTCCATGTTGCTGGGTCGGTCGATCTCTGAACTCCATTACTATCAATTGCCATAAAACTATAGAGGTAAGCTTTTAAATATTTTGAATATATTCAACATAATGTTTAGTAAATGGTTAAGACGTACAACGCGCCAGACAATTAAGCTTTAAAGACGGTGTAAGGAGAGACGCGTCAACTTTAAGTTGTTGACGTCACAAAAAAAATTAAAATTTGAATAAGGCCGCTTATAAATTGCTTATGGGCCTAAGAATGTTAATCTGACACGCTAGATGCCATGTTTTCAAAAATATGATCCAAAATTGGTTAAATCGATCTGGGACTATTCTGTCTGATTTCGATACGGTTGAGTGATCACTCAATACTATGATTGATCAGTCAATTTCCATATATGGCATTATACATATAAGCCAAAGCAGGGGTCAGTGAATAGCAAGATTAGTGTCTGTGCAGGCGTGAAACCAGCGAGATGTGTCTGGTTCTTCAAATGTGAAGTTTTCTTATTATTATTTTCTGTGAGCAGTGGGGTTTCCTTTTAAGAGGAACAAGCTAAGTTATAATGCCAAGTAGTTGAATATCAACGTTTTATATTAAGTTGAATTAGTAGTGATAGTCCTAGGTGTCGTAATTGATTCCTATGGAGGAGGCGTGAAATCTACAAGAGAACTGAGGTAATCGATCAGGTCGATCATTTTCGCCTGATCTGGGATCACATTTCAATAAACACTCAGCTATCAAACACCTCTCCACGCCCTAGGGACAACTCACTTAGCTCGACTACCATCACGCCTGCCGGCTCTGGGCTCAAGTCAGCCATGGGGAACCACTTATCCTCCCGAACCCGCCATTGAACCTTCTTCAGTAGTCATTCATCTGCTCATGGGTCTTCTAATCTTATGACCCATCGTTGAACGCTTCTACGACAATCTTCAGTCTATTCCGGGATCGCTTTCCACCCATAAAAGCTGCAAACATAAAGATCCATCATCGAACATTCTCAATCACCATAGAGATGTGTCGAACCCATTCTTTACATCTACGCATCAGTTATCAGAACACTGATGTAACATAGTTATCTTCTTCGAATTACATTTCGGGACTCGATTCTTAACAGCAGTCATCCGACGATAGTCTTCAATGAATCACCTCTGGATCTCCTTTTCCTTTAACGTCATTGTGCTTTAACGCCCACATTGGGCATTGCTCATATATGTTTCACCAGTGACGTCACGCTCCTTATATTCCTGTGCCTGGCCCGGTATCGGCCCTGTAAGCCACGTTATCAGGGTAGTAGGTCTATTTCAATGTACATGTATTGTTATTTTACTTAAACAGATTGATGTACCTGCTTTTGTATATCTGGTATTTGAGAGAAGGAGGGAGTGCTTCCTACTATTTATAAGGTATCTTTGTATGTTCTTTAATCAAAGTAAAATTGAGAGTATTATTCCTGCTGTGAATGGGCAAAGTCGTTCACATTTTTTCTACAATTATAAAACTTGGTACACACATATTTTGATGTAAGGACTTCTAAAAACGACAAGGACACAATTAAATTCACGAGGGGAACTCACTGTACGTGTCAAAGTAAATTTGGATTTAATTATTCATTGTCATCACCTGTATTTGCCATACTGCAACCTGAGTAGGAAATTTTATTTTATTTTTTATATACTAAGTGTTATTTATTTAGGAACTAATATAATTAGTAACTTGTCATATTGTATAGTAAAACATGTCTGTGACTTAATAACAACACCATCAATTATGCGGCAATTTTATGCATGCACATACAATGAATCAGGGCCCATGATTATAGGTAGGATGTTATTTATTGTATATATATATATATATATATATATATATATATATATATATATATATATATATATATATATATATATATATATATATATATATATACGACATGTATATAATTATTTAACTTTGTTTTATATATAATAAATTATCAATTAAATGTGCTTAAATTCTATCTAAGTGGTGATGATTTTGATGTTTTGCTTTACAAAGCACATGCTCTATCCGGAGACTTTTGAAGATAGTTTACAGTTGTGGTTGCAATTTTAGTGTCACATGTGTACAGTAATTAAATATAATAGTGTTACATCTATGGCGATTTAACCAAAATGCAATGATGTTAGCATACACTTCTGATGACAATTCTATCTTAAATACAATTACCATAATCTCTCTTCTAAATTTGCTTTCGTCCACTTGTGGGGGAATATTTTCCTTTCTTCTACTAAACTAAGACCTCTATATAGACTATCTGTATTAGACTAGGTGTACGCCGACATTATGTCGAAATGTAAGCTCTTCGATGGCACATCTACTGAAAGAGTCGCACCACCAACTGACCAGACTCGGTGTGTTCTTTACCAGGCCGTAAACGAAGAGAAGCTTGTTGATCCTCTTAACGATAAACGACAATTTAATGAAAGTAAATACAATGTATTAGTTAGAAAGATTGAATTCCCATGCAAATCAACATGTTACGTATAGGCGAAGGTCATGGTGTTGAACAAATGTTCATTATCAACAGGGCAAAATGGCAAGCACTGCAAATCACAAAAAGAGTATCTAAAGTATAAAGCAAACTGGAAAGTATTATCCAGGGAAAGAATAAGGCCTGTAGATGTACCCACCCGGTGTGTGTGTGTGTGTGCGTGCGTGCGTGCGTGCGTGCGTGCGTGCGTGCGTGAGTGTGTGCGTGCGTGCGTGAGTGTGTGCGTGTGAGTGTGCGTGTGTGGGTTGTGTGGGTTTGTTTTTATTGTGAAAGGGGATAATCCAACCAAGAAAAGAATGAACAATTTCGAAAACTCAAACTGTGAAGTACATGTGCTACAAATCTTTGCGACACAAAAATTCTTGCAGAGCTATCAGAGAGAGACATGATTACATAAGTGTTTGTTTACCATGTCTTATGTCTTAGTGATTATTGGTACAAGATACACATAAATCCACTACCCCAAAGGAACAATAATTGCTAAACTTGTTTCCTATATGGGTATTTCAAGGATGAACGTACAAATAACTGTATTTAAATTATCTGACCTTTAGAAATTATGCATTTCGAGGTTGGAGCAGATACAACTGAACATTCAGAGACATTAACATTACTAAGCTTAAAAGAAAGACATCTACATCTGATACCCGATCCAAGTGATGAAACTAGTGGAAGAGAAGTGATCCTAGTATTTCGAGACCATATTGTGGATGCTATCCATAGAGCATGTTTTGCAGATAGTCATTATTTGATGCAGGATGCACATCTCATCAGCAAGGAAATATTTAATACAGAATTTAATAATTTTGGACGGCGCCTTCTAAAATGAACGTAAAACTAATTTAATACCTGCAAGTCCTTTTGTTTTCATGAGAATGATCCTTGATAGGCCGGGAACTAAAGAACAAACCAACGCCAATAAAAGCAAGCGTAAAATTTCATTGTCACTATCTGTAATTGCTATGTTCAATACTATAAAAAGAGAGAACCAGGCCTTACAAGAATACACCGCGAGGCGTAACAAAGATTGCGAAGTACTTCTCTCTATTTATTCGAGTCTTCTTATTCACACACAAACTCGAAAGATAACCCTTATCGACGAACTCCCTGACACACACTGACAAGACTAATGGATAACATATGTCCTTAGTCTTTGTTTTACGAGAATGCCCATTGCTCATCAATGATTGTTCACACCATGAAGGCTATAAAAGAATGTGTATATCATATCCATCCAGATCAAGCCCCTTTATGTATCAACCTTGTTTGCTTTAGCAAATCCAGTGGCAATATCCACATGAAGTCGATGAAGACAAATACCTTGCATGACAGGTGGACAGAGCAGATGGAGGTAATCTCTTATTAAAGCTGAGGTATTTGCTCCATGTCATGCTAATAATATCGCGAGAGTAGAGAAAGTATGAAGCGTCACAAGAGTGAGATATGCATGACAGGTCACAATGGCAACTCTGTACCCGCTTAGAAAAACAGCATATACAATCTATAAGGCATCAGTTCTCCAGAGTGAACATGTTCTACCATTTGATGCAAACTGTTTGACATCGGCAATTCCATTATTGCTGTCTGCCATAGGACTTAAATTTAGCAGCTCTTATGGTTGTAATATCCTTAAGGGAGGCATATTTTGAACTTTATCATGAAACACTTGGTGTTAGTGCCATGGAGCTTTGCTTCTGATCACCTAAACAATTCTCGATAGATACCTATCCATCCAAGAGATATACGTTCAATTGAACGTCAGCATCCCCAGGTATATCAAAAATATCTGAAAGGATGCTTTGCAGATCAGAAAACCATTATTCTAGCATTGCATTAGATCAGGAGCATGTTGAAATAAAAGATGATGGTGTGTTAGTAGGTCTAACCAAAAATGAATGCGTGCTATGTAGATTGATAATAGCGAGCCCACAGATGGTAATAGTTGTAGATGAGTTTGAAGACTGTCGAATAAATATCTCCGACTCTAAACATCATGAACAACTACCTACAGTGCAGACAGAATTTCACAAACACATCACAGATTTGTGTTCTGTGGTCTGATGAATTGAGAAATCTGTTTTTAGACGATAGCTCAGATTTAATCAATTTAGATTCGAAAATGATTTTGGATGCATTTGGTGTGGTAATATTTCGGAGATTAAACTGACTTAGCCACGAAAAATGCCATGCATGTGTTGAAGGAAAACATGGACGGAATGGTAACAAACCTTTGCCAGACACCATACAAACGAACAACCTGTCATTATTTAGCACATCTCCAAATAAACAATAAAGTTAAATCAAGCCACAGCTTGCAAACTTAAAGCCTGACAGGCTCTTCAATAACGCACATTTATTGTCAAGTAAGAAAAAAATGGCATGGCCTAATGTTTTAAGCATGAAATCCATGCCTTTCTTCCACGTTCTCAGTGAAGTCTGCTTCGTCACAGTCTTATGCCATACCTATCCCCTCGACTTGACACAGTCCAGTGGATAGATGTAGTGCAGGATGTTTACAACCCTGACAGTTCAAAGTATTCGCCTAGATAAAGCTGTAATAGTGGAATAAGAAGAAAAGTTACTGCTACATCCCCTGTACCAGGTAATTGGCAAGGCTTTCTTCATGTAGATGATAACAAATCGGAACTTTTCCTATTTATAGGAAAGTATTTTGAGGCATTGTCAGTGTACCCAGTACAGTCAGACATTGTGAGATCAGAACATGAACAGGATGCATAAATAAGTCCAGCTTTGTACAAAGAGGCAGTTATGCGAATTTTGCTGCACGTTGGAACTGTGTAAAAATGGACATGCATATGTTATTATTCGTACTCTAAACATAAACATGGTTTTCCGAGCTGCGGCATATTTTCATTTACATAAATTGAAGGAACACTATGCTGCATTTGGTGTTGGTAAAGCCTTTTGGTACATGCCATGTCAAGAAATTACTGAATATGTAGGCCTTCACACCACAAAGCACTTCCCTTATTCCACACGTTATTATGCTGAGACACCACATCCCGATTTACTAACAGAAGTAAAGAACTAGAACACATTTACTGAAGTAACTGTAAATCTGCGATGATTGGACATTAAGGAGTATTATAAGCCCTCTTCTCATATGATCATTGAACGTGTCTGATGCTGATCTGATAAACAATTCTAAGTGTTGTCACAGTTCAAAGAGCCATATCATAGTTTTACACAGGGTATGGAAAAGCTGATTTCTTGAGAACCGATAGCCTTGACCCTAAAGTGTAAAATAATGTGTCCTGATTTACTGTAGTGGAATTTCTACAAAAATCAAGAAAAATGCCATTAAATGTCAAATAAAGGAGAAATTAATGAATTAAAGGAAAAGGGAGGCAATTCATACAAAACCTTACCAATTTTTGTTTTGGCATGAATTATCTCCCTTTACCTGTTCAAATTGATTGTGTCAGTTCAATATGAAGAATTTCGATTCTCATGATGGTTTGAAAGTGACCCGTCCAAGGTTATGTGTCAGTCAGGGGTCAAAGTGACCAATTTTAGGTTTTGGCACATTAAATACACCCGTAACTCCTTATAGATATGGATATATCTGTCACAAACTAATCTAGGTGTCAAATGTATCTCACTTTTCTCTAGAACAGTTTTTGTTGTCGAATCCAAATCTGTCAGGGGCACATTAATATTTTGCATATTTAATGAGCGAATTTGCATAAATCCAAGATGGTGGCTACTGGCACCTAAAACCACATTCTGAAGCTTCCAGATGATAAAATAAGTTCATCATGTTGTCTAAATGGTGGTTTCTTGGCCAGGGAAGCGAATTGTTATCTTTAGAATACTGAAAATTAGGTTACCTTGTGGACTTGGATGAGCTGGTCTGATCAACCAACTCTGATGCATTCATTTAAGGGCTGCCATAATTAACCCTTTTATAGGGGGAATCTCGAAGTGACTAACACCTTGTCTAATTATCTAATAAAGATGTAGCAGCATATTTTAGGAAACAGCATCGGTCTGTCCATGCTTGTATTATGGATATAATTAGGAATTATGTATATTAATGATTGAGGCAAGTACGCCGTAATGTATTTGCAATCAGACGGGATGACAAGAGTCGCACTTGGTAACAGGATGATAAGAGAGCTAATAATAGTTTACGCATACAGGCTATAGTAATAAATCACAGATCAGATATGAATACAATTCGACACAAAATTAGGGATAATGTAATATAGAGAGATAAGCATGGCGCACAATTATCCGCCATGCATAACATGTAAGGACGTCATATATCAATAGCAACGGTTATGAGCAACGCTCATGGACGTCATATGTCAGGGGTTGATAAACGCTGTTGGTTCAATAATCAGCGGAAAACTTGCATATATATGCTCGCATAGAATAGACTATAGAATATACATACAATTCACAAGTCAGGATTATTGGACATGTAATTTAGGGATGACCGAGGTTAGTGACGTCAAACGACACCCTTCGCATAAATTATGGTTGGTCCCAATCTATTATTATTTCTGATGAAACCTCATAGGCTTCAGGCCTGATTTTCCCGCCAAACCAGGAATGTGATTGGCGACAGACTTGTTCAAGCACAAATTAGGGAAGCTCGGATTATAGACTAGTGTCACGTGCTGACGCGTAGGGCAGTACGCACGCAGCAACGAGGGGACCAATCAGACAGGTGTGCGTGAATTGTGATGTAGTCAACTAGATGAGAGTATGGGTGTACGCATGGGAGAATGTATTTAAACTGCTGCAGGGCAGTAATGACATGATTGGCCCACCGTTCATCCGCGATTACGGGTTTGAGGTAGGCCGTGTTAGTAAGCTAGATTTTTAGATTGTTGTCTAGGTTTGCTTGAACAGAATAACGTAGAAATTATCTGTACATTTTGTATAACATTTTATTTGCTGGCGATTTTGCCTTGAAATTCTTATCTATAGTATCGTGATAAAAGTATATATATAATCAAGTTAATGTCGTCGGTACAAGGATCAGGAAGCATTCTTTGATAACATAACAAATAAAGTTGGCTTCCCTGCTCTGCTCACATTAAAGTGATTAGTCATGCCGCAAAACAAGCACAAGCCGATGATGATGCATTGACTACCTCTACACCAATATATTATGCTGAGAAAACACTAAGTGTTGAAGTAATTGCCAATGACATGGCCATCTTGGTGTTCCTTCTGCATCACTGAGCATATGATAGGGCGAACATATACATTCATAAGGTCATCAAAGGGACAAGGCTAAAATTAGTTGTCCCTTTCACAATTCTGACCGTAAGAGATGTGTAATCAGAGCATAAAGCAATCATTGGGAAAAGCCAGTCTCATCATAAATACATGGAGTGGATGTGACCGGACATCTTAAGCATTTGGGCATGGCAAGACTACCCTATTGACAGATCTAGTGAAGCGATCCAATCGTTAGTCTCATTTCAAACAATAGTTGGTAAATTCTATTCAGCCAACACTCAATACACTGTCAGGAGACGTGACATAGCTTTATTTTATTTATGGTTAGCAGGTGAAAAATGCAATAAGACTATGACGACCATTCGCTTCGCATTCCCAAATACCAAATACGGTTTTAATAGTAAAAGATCATGGAAGCACTGCGAATACCTTACACGTTATATGCACCACATATCCACAGCCTCTGCATATTTCTAGAATTTATCAATGGATGAAATTGGACACCGGAGTGCTTGGTTCATGTTTATGGGTTTGGAAACGTGGTCATTTTAGACTTGAACCAGTCACGATGGACATGATCACCCGAAAGTGTGTTGAAATTCATTATGTGCAAGTGTAAAAGGCAAAATCCCAACCAATAAGGGACGAACCTGTGCAGATGTTTCAAACATGGAATCAAGTTCGTAGAAGTTTGTAGAAGATTATTGCAATCGATCTCGAAGAATAATTAGTAATGTAATTGTAGAATCATGGTTGTGAAGAGATAAAGATATTCCGACCAAAATGAACGTCATCTAGGATTTCATTATGATGACGCCATCACACAAAACTGGTATGATAACATCAATAAATTCTAATTATTTTCATGAATCTTTACCAGTTTTCATTATCATAGAACGACCATCCATTGCAGGAAACCACACATTTGCCATACGTACCCTTTATTTCTATTGAGGACTAAAGAACAATTGTTAAAGTGTTGATAAACAAATCCCCAAACCCCATATTTGGGAATTTATTTCAGAGATACTATGGGGCTAGAAAAACTAAGAACCATTTACCCTTTATGGTTCCCCCCACACATTTTCTTTTACATCTTGGACTATTTGAGGTTGTTGATTGACAAAAGCCTAATGTATCGCATGTACATTTCACAGTGTCATCTATACATGAGTGTACTAATAAGTCCATTTACTGTATCGTTGGTGCAAGATGGTACTTCAGTCTTGGGAGACTTTGCAAGATAGAGATTTCCTCTCAGATAGTTATTGTTGTCATTGTCCACCGGGCCAGTAACCTGTATTATCAGGATACTTTGCCATCAGAATGACAATGTACCTTTCCAGCTTTAGCTATGCCCAGCCCATCTCTAGCTAAGCTTCACACACCTAACTGGGGTTGGGATCCATCGATCTCTGAACCCCCTGACTATTAATTTCCAGAAAACTATACAGGTAAGCTGTTGAATAATTTGAAACTAATTTGACTGGGTGCATTGCTGCCTATGGCAACAAAAACGCCCAGTCAAATTAGTTTCAAAAGATTCAACAGTATATTTATTAAATAGTAAAGACACAATTCGTGCAACAACGCTTAGTCCGTCAACAATTATGCATTTGTGACGAACCTATTTATGTAATTCATGATGGCATTGATTATGATCATCTTACACGTCCCATAGTTGATTATGACGTCATATGATGTATGGATAAACTGGAAAGGTCCATTATTAGCATTATGGTTATATCTATGGTGGAGTGGCCGATATAGAGTGATGGCGATCGTGTGTGTGTGCGTGGCTGCATGAGATCATGCGTGAGTACGTACGTGCGTGCGTGCGTGCGTGCGTGCGCGCGCGCGTGCGTGCGTGCGCGCGCGCGTGCGTGCGTGCGTGCGTGCGTGCGTTTATAGAGTTGTTTGCCTGTAAAACTGACTGACTAATGAATACGAATTAGGCTAATATCCATTGTTTTGTTATATGTTTGAATTACGTTTCTTCAATAAAAACGGGGGATGCTCTGCTTTCCTCTCAGTAGTCATTGCCTACGCAGAGTGTTTCAGGGCTAGAGGCAGCCATTTTGGTTCAGTGGTGTAGACTTGTCTTGAGCGCTGATGTATACACTTGTTCCAGCAGAAGTAGTCTGTGTGGTGGTGGTAGTGGCGTTGGCGGTAGCAGCCGAGGTGGCGGTAGTTCTCTCCATGGTGGCGGCAATGATTCTTGGTTCATGCATTTGGAGGAGCATTCCCAGGTCAGCGGGCTTTTCCTTAGGAAGGGATATCAGCAGGGCATGGGAGTTGCGTAAAAACTGATTTTTGCGGCCAAAACTTGAGCTAACAACCAAATTAAGAAATAAGCTAACCTCTATGGCCAGCCGAAAAGCGCACCGGTTATCTGGTCGGTGCATGTTGGAAAAATCGAACTATTTTCGGTAAAAACTCGTACTCACAAACTCTTGACAAACTGATTCGTGAGCCATCAACAGCGATGATTCCTATCTCGCCATTTCTTATCCGTACGACGACAGAAAAGTGGTTTAACTGCAATGATATTGGTTGGGCTAAAAAACTGTGGTACCGAATTACTCGATTAATTAACCTGGGTACAAACTACCCAGACAAACCTACAAAGGCTTATCAAAGACGAAAGCTGCAATGGTTTTTAGAAACGTCCATTTGCAGGCCAATTAAAGAATAGATTTGAAAATGTTTCATTGGAATGACTTGTTCAATGCACGAGCTAGTCATTCCAGGGATACATTTGGAAAAACACACTTCTATTTGCGTACAAATGGACATGCACACTCACTGAGCAAAATGTCAATTTTTGTGACCGATCGCATTAAATAATAGTTAAAGGGTATGTTTTGAACTATTTTATGCAGTCGAAATTATTCATGAATACGTTTTAATCATATAAATTCATGATTTAGAAAATATTTACATTTTTCGATTTAATCACATAATCGGGCAAGCTATCCATGACCCATACACAAACCCTGCATAACACATTAGGTATCTTCACTCCTCTGATGAGAGGTGTTAGGCTAAAAAGAAAATTTGGGAGATGGCCTATTGCAGGATTTGCTCCCACACAAAATTTTTCGCATTAAATAAACATTCACACTCCTTCATACTCCTCGTAAAGCTCACCTAAATTATGACATCATAATCAAACTATGCGAGTTGTAGGATGGCGTCATAATCTATTACAGCATGAATGACTCGATTTAAACACGTAATAGTCTGCATGTCTTTACAATTTAATAAACATGAGGTCGAATATTTTGAAACTAATTTCACTGCACGCTGTTGCTGTCATAAGCAGCAACAGTACCGAGCCAAAGTAGTTTCAAAATATTCAACAGCTTACCTGTATAGTTTTTTGGAAATTGATAGTCAGGAAGTTCAGGGATCGATCGATATCGTGGGTGAAGCTTAGCTAGAGATAGATGAGGCATAGCTAAAAGTGAAAGTTCCATTGATTGGTCGCATAAAATGGTGGATGAAAAAGTTGGTTGAAAAGGTTTGATGAAAATAGAACAATGTTCTATTGTTTCAACCAACTTTTTGTTGCATACAGCATGTTGTAAGTGTGTAACACGGTGCAAGTTGTTGTACACAGCTTGTTTGATCGTATGTGCACACTTACAACAAGTTGTATGCAAGATGTTGTACCATGTGTATCGAGCGTTTGGAAACAAAAACATATTATTTGGAGACTATACACCGAGTGAGAAAATACTGAATTCTGAAAGGCTGCTTTTGAGAGGGTCATGAGCGATATAGCAAGTAAACACTAAATGTATGCAGGTAACCCACAGTAGAAGTAAGGTGGGCTGGTCACCTTTTTTCACACCTTTTCCTTTTTTTTCTTTTTTCTCTCCTTTGTTATTTTGATACCTTTTTCCTTTGATCTCCACCACCTTTTGAAAACGTTTAAAAAAGGAGACCAGATCTCCTCCGTTTTGATTGAATGTTAGATCTAGAGGGTGTCCATAAGCCCAACCCCCCCCCCCCTCATTAAATCACGTACCTCCTGTCATCCAATCAGGTGAGCTTAAGGTAATTAGTGTAACGATTGACACTGTTAATGCATAGCGCATGGATGATTAACAGGGTACATGTCTGGATTCGTCTTTTCCCAACTCAAGAAACTCATACAATCACGAAGCCCTGCCCCCGTATTAAGTTACATGCCTCCTGTTATCCAATGAGGTGAGCTTCTGGGTAATTAGCATAATGAATGACAAGCATTAATGGACAGTGCAAGTATGATTGACAAGTTACATGTCTGGACTCATCTTTTTCTGGTTTCTCGGAACTCGTTCAATTGTGTCAGATTAATTCTAAATGGTCAATCTATCGCGTAAGGCCAATTGTCAAGTGATTATGGTGGATGACTTGGTTTGTCTAATGGGTTGACCATTAAGCATCTGAATATCAGATCTGTTTAGCCGTGACAATGTATATTTGTCAATGTATTGCATAAGGACAATCAGTTAGTTATTACTCCAACCGATCAAAATTAACTAGTTGAGAATTAAAAACAACTCCGACCACATGTAACAATCATCAGAGCCATACAAATTTTAATGAATCAATTTTCAATCGAGTTAGATTAATAACTACTGATTACATTTTATGTGCCTTGAACGGCCACGCAATATTGGGAACAAATTCCATCATAAATTGACTCAGGGAGGTTGGACGGGTTATAGACTATGGTTCTTTCGGTTTTCAATGTATTATATGTTTATGCATATTCGGAGACGCGGTTATAAGATGCATATCTTATCATACTTCCATTAGAACAAAATTAAAATCTGTTTCAACTAACATCAACCACTCAAATTAGTTTCAAAATATTCCGCTTACACATATAGCTTTCTGGAAATTTTGTTAGCCAGGGAGTTCAGAGATCGCTCAATCCCAACATGATCGAGATGTAGGTGGAGCTAGAGATGGGGGGTGCATGGCTAAAATGGAATGGTACAGGTCTATTCCAAATATTAACCGTTTTCCTGTTTGCATAACCTGAAATTGTGATAAGGAGATTTTGTCCTTGAAAAGGCTCTAAAAGCTCTACCACAGTATTTTATATCTCAAACTTGAGCATACTTCATCTCCCTATCGTCTCTCTCTCTCTCTCTCTCTCTCTCTCTCTCTCTCTCTCTCTCTCTCTCTCTCTCTCACGTGCACACCCACATGCACACACACACAAGCCGGCACGTATGCCCACTCACACACACACGCACGCACGCACGCACGCACGCACGCACTCACTCACGCACGCACGCACGCACGCACGCACGCACGCACGCACGCACGCACGCACGCACGCACGCACGCACGCAGGCACGCACACACACACACACATGCAAGCCTTATGTACCCATCCCTGTCCATATACATATACGCCCAAAAAACAACAACAAAATTTGAGTGGACAGCATTATTATTGCAACGTTCCACGTTGAAGAGCTATAAGCCTATAATCTAATAATATATGGGCTAAGCTTTCGATGATTTTATCACTTTTTGTTAAATTGAGCAATGACTCTATAATTGAAATCATTGTCAGTCCATGAATCCCATGATACAAATAATATATGCAAAACTCTCGACAACGAGTTGATAATAGCGGTTGCACAGTAACTCCATTATTTGTCTTGCTAAAAACACATTTAAAGTTATTTCTTAGCTGTACTGTAACGTCTTTCAGAAACATAATAATATGCACTTTATTTAACCCTTTAAGACATAAGTTGCTTTAAAAAATATATACTCATTGAATGTCAATTTGCAGACCAAGATAAGGC
Organism: Chaetoderma sp. LZ-2023a; assembly: GCA_034401795.1. Classification (NCBI taxonomy): domain Eukaryota; kingdom Metazoa; phylum Mollusca; class Caudofoveata; order Chaetodermatida; family Chaetodermatidae; genus Chaetoderma; species Chaetoderma sp. LZ-2023a. The sequence goes on along the minus strand of JAVVLW010004037.1, from coordinate 61,057 downwards.
TGTCTTTAAAAGTTTGCCACTGGAATGACTGGCTCGGTTATCTACCTAGTCATTCGAGTGGTAAATTTTTTGAAAATCGCCTTCTCTTGGCCTGCAAATGTTCATTCCCTACGACCACTACAGAGGCCAGTTTTAGCCGGCTTCATCATGGAAAGATTAATCAGATCGCAGAAAACCCCATTTTTGGAGATAAAACATGACAAGGTTAAAAAGATTTTTATTGAAATCAAATCATTAGATCCTATGATTGTTTTAAACACTTGCGAAGTCTAGGACATAATGCTAATTAACAATCAAAATTTACGCAGGCATAACAGGCAGATATAGAGCTCTAGCTGATGAAGATCGTTTTCAAATCTGTGCTGTTGAAAGCTGTTGCTGGCTTTACCATCAACAAGCTCCGGAAATATTATTTTAAAAATGTACATCAATGGTTGCGTCTAGTTGTTGCCATGCCGATTTGTGGCCGCACATTTATACATGCTGCCGAGTGTGGTCATGGTCGTGCATACATACAAACTTATATCCACATGGGCGGCCGTATGACCGCACACATGGCCGCCAGGATTTGTGGCTGGCCATTCAGCCACACATTTTTACATGTGGCTGAGAGTGTTGGACGCTCGTATATACAAACCTATATCCGCATGTGTTGCCTTGCAGATTTGCCATCGCATGTCCATGTGAGTGTGGGGTTCGAGTGTACATCCAGTCCAATAAAATGTCTCAAATCCAATCCCTTTTTTTCACTATATTTTAAATAGCCTAAAGGGTCGGAAGTGTATTTTATCTCCATCACAGTTAGGGAACCTTAGGCAGTAAGAAGAGCTCTACAGCTACAAGCTGAAGAAACCTTCACCAATAAAATTTAGATTAAAATGATAGGTTTATCTTATAATCAATATGCCAAGACACAACTGTCTTGAATGTAATTCATCTTTTCCTAGGTCGCATGACCTGAAGTGACATAATACCCAATTTCATAGCAATAAAGATAGCGAGAATGTAGAGAGTGAAGATGAAGAAATGACAGTGATGAAGCATGAAGGATTAGCCAATGGATTTGGAGAGTGAAACCTGTGATGACTCAACGCGGTCTGAGAGCGATGATGCCTTAATGGAGTCTGAGAGCAATGATGAAGGTGAAGATGAAAAAGAAGTGATAGGCAATCAGGAGCTCTTCACCATATTCCAAAATAATAAGCAGGACTTAGACGCTGAACAATCAATTAGAAGATGAGGGTGGTGAAACAAACATAGACCACAAAGGTGTAGACAATGAGTCTATTTCCGCATATATACTGATGCATTAGTTACAAAGTGCACTGACATAATACACCAATGGAGAAGATTAGAAGACGCTATGCTCATTAAAATAATTTGTATGGAAACTAAACATTTTATCACTAATGGGTACACATATGATGAAGCATTTCGCAAAAGGGAGTTTCTGATCATGGAGTATGTAATCAACAATCAAGATGTCTAAGCTAATGATGATGCTCATGATGATGATTCCGGTGGTGATATTGATGGATCTGATACTGAAATTGATATGACTGCTGTGTAAGGTATCAGTCTAAATGTATATGCACGAATCTCCAGAACATTGACAATTTGCGTATGCTAGTAACAGAACCCATATGCTTGTCCCATATAATATGCTGAATCCAATAAGTATTGACGGCGGTCATAACGTCACCACAGACTACTAACACACACGCACGCACGCACGCACACATGCATGCACGCACGTATGCACGCACGCACGCACGCATGCATGTACGTACGCACGCACGCACGCACGCATGCACGCACGCATGCATGCACACACAAACACCCACGCATATGCGCACGCACGCCCAAACACATGTACATACGGATGCATGCACACGCATGCACACACGCAAGCAAGCACGCTTGCACACACTCACACATGCAGGCATGCCTAAATGCATTACACACGCATACACGTACATATGGAAGCACGCCCACATGCATGCACACACACACATGTACACATGCAAGCGTGTGCATACTAATGTATAGTTATTTTGAAAATTGAAAACAAAATATCCAATTGTATTTTTGTATTTTTTTTTTTTTAATTGAACTGCTTTTGACTGAAAGTTGCGGCTGTTATCATGAACAATGATAGGATTTGCAAGTCCCTCTGTCTTCAAAGTGCTCAATGTTAACCATTCATGTTGAAGATGGACAACACTGGCTTATACAGTAGTCTTGAGGAATGTCCATTTGTAAGACGAGACAAGATGATTCTTTCAAATTTATCATTGGAATGACAGGTTCGATAACTGAGACAGTCATTCCAGTGGTAAATGTTCAAAATATTCTTGTCTCGTGTTGTAAATGAACATTCAATATACAAATATTTTAAGTTTCTTGATCAAATTTAGCCATTAAAGGGATAAAGTAGCATGAAAGCCAGGATCACAGCATGGAAACAATGTTGCTGGAAACTGTTGCTGTCTTAAAGAGAAAGATTTTGCAGAAAATTGTTTCGAATAAAACAACAATACTTATTGCATAAAGTGGAATGGAATTGAGTAATATACCGCTATAAGATCTGTATCATTCCATGTAATAGAGGGATCCATTTAGCTATGCGCCCACCCGCTTCTAGCTATGCCACACTCATTTCTAGCTATGCCACATTCAATTCTACCTTAAGGTCAACCCATGCTTTGAGCCCACTGGGGGTTAATTTCTATACTTTAAACCCTGAATTCTCAGAACCACAATTTCAATATAACTGAACACGTCATACTGTCAAACTAGCACCTGAACACAGTGATTTTGTCTCCATTGTTGCGCATGACCCAACCCACACCGGCATCACTCCTCTGAACAGTCTACAGCTGTTACAATTTAATTCAATTATAATACTATGCATATCTGTAACTAAGTAGTTTTATCATTTATACATTAATTTATATATTCGTGTACTTCAATGAAGTTAGTGAAATAAACTTGAATTGAATTGATGTTGCCTCGAGCTGTACACACAACCCACGTGGCTAATGACCATGACCAAACGAAAAGCTCTGTAGGAAAAATCAATAATGCTTGCTTTATATATGGATTAGGAATAAATTTAGAGTACAGTCCAGCACAGAAATAACCTAGATCGTTTAAAAAACAAAATAAAATGTACTGTCGAATATTTTGAACATAACTGGATTGAGAACATTGTTGCCTAAGGAAGAAATTGCCTTTAAATCAAAATACGCCCAAAATACAGAAGGGAACAGTTCTTATGAACATGTTTTCTGTTCACGTTATGGACATGTTATCTTACCCCTGAGCTGTACTGTATATAAGCAATGTTTTGTAAAAAAAGTTAATGAATTTTCCAATGACACAAATGGCTAATTACCCATCCATAATTAAATTCAATTCATAACAATGTTTGGGTGTGTGGGGTGTGGTAGGCGTTAGTGAATAGAAAAACGTTTAGTTCTACTAGCACAGCTGTTGCCAATATTGACTTGGGTGAATGCTAAGCTTGTGTATGTCTACTTGAGTCATTACGATTTTAATAACTGGAATGTACGACTATAACCGTGAGTTATTTAATTCAATAAACTTGAAACTTGTTGAAACTGTGTTAGCAAATATACCAATTTTTAATATCGGTAATACGTGTGCCTAGCAATTTCCAGAAAAATATATCGGTAAGCTGTTGAATATTTTGAAAGTAAATTGAGTGGGCGATGTTACTGCTTATGGCAGCAACAAGGCCCAGTGAATTTAGTTTCAAAATATTCTAGATACAGTTTATTAAATAGTAAAGACATACAATTCATACAACTTGACGATTTATTAAGTGATTATAATGGAACATCCGATTGCCCTCAGCAGGCTAATGGATTTTCCATTTTTAGCTATGCCCCACCCAGCTCTAGCCAAGCTCCACCCACACCTCGATTGTGTTGCATTTGCACACCAAGAGAAGACCAGCCATGGACTTTTAATCATGAAATGACTTGCTAGATAACCTCACCAGTCAATCCAGGGACAGATAATCCACTCCCGGTCTGCAGATGCTCTCCAAATCAGACTCGAAATATTGTATATACAAATCTAAGTGCAAAAAATTGTAAATATAAACGGAATATGTTACAAATAAAAAAAGTTTTAAGGAAACCTTATTAAAAATTTACTAGCTGTTATGGCCATGCATTATGCACCACGCTAGACATTTCATCATATTGTGTGCATACGTGCATGCGTACATATGGGCGTGTGTGCGTATGTATGAGCGTGCATGCATATGTATGGGTGCCCATATGTACGGGCTTGCGTGCAGATTGAGAGAGAGAGAGAGAGAGAGAGAGATAGATAGAGAGAGAGAGAGAGAGAGAGAGAGAGAGAGAGAGAGAGAGAGAGAAAGAGACGATAGATGAAGTATGTGGTAGTTTGATATATGAAATACTGTGGTAGAGCTCTTAGACCATTTTCAGGGACAAAATCTCCGTATCCCAATTTCAGGTTATGCAAACAGGAAAGCGGTTAATGTTTGGCATAGACCTGAACCATTCTGTTTTAGCTATGCACCGCCCATCTCTAGCTAAGCTCAATGCTCACCTCGATATTGTTGTGATCAATCAATCTCTGAACTCCCTGGCTAGTTAAAATGTAATCTGTAGTTATTAATCTAACTCGATTGAAAATCTATTCATTGAACTTTGTATGACTCTGATGATCGTTACACATGGTCGGAGTTGTTTTTAATGCTCAACTAGTTAATTGTAATCACTGGAGTAATAACTAACCGAGTGTACTTATGCAATACATTGACCCTTGTACATTGTCACTGTCAAAATGATCTGAGGTTCAGAAGCTTGATGATCAACCCATTAGACTAACCGTGTCGTCTTCTACAATCACTCGACAATTGGACTTACATGATAGATTGACCATTTAGAATTAATCTCTCATGATTGAATGAGCTCCCAGAGCCCCGAAAAAGAGGAATCCCGACATGTAACCTGTCATACTTACACTATACATTATCGCTTGTAAATCATTACACTAATTACCTATAAGTTTACCTCATTGGAGGCACGTTACTTAACGAGGGGGCGGGCTGCGCTATTGAATGAGTTCCCAGAGTAAGGGAAAGACGAGTCCAGGCATGTAACCTGTCAATCATTCTTAATTACCCTCATTAACCCTTTCAATCAGCATTACGCTAATTACTCCTAAGCTCACTTCATTGGATGACAGGAGACACGTGATTTAATGAGGGCTGGGGAGGGGATTCGTGATTGAATGAGTTTTTCGGGTCAGGAAAAGACGAGTCCAGGCATGTACCCTGCCAATCATCCTTACACTATGCATTAACCCTTGTCAATCATTACGCTGATTACCCTTAAGCTTACCTCATTGGATGACAGGGGGCACGCGATTTAACGAGAGGGATGGGCCTTCGTGTTTGAATAAGTTCCCTGAGTCAGGAAAAGACGAGTCCGGACATGTACCCTGTCAATCATCCTTACGCTATGCATGAACCCTTGTCAATCATTATGCTAATTACCCTTCAGCTCACCTGACTTGATGACAGGAGGCACGCGATGTAATGAGCGGGATGAGCTTATGATCACCCTCTATATCTAACAAGCAATCAGAATGGAGGAGATCTGGTCAGCTCGTCTCACTTCTACTACCCATAGCTATGCATACGAGGTGCTTATTACTAATATGTATTATTAAAGCATGTACAGAGTTTGCATGATAAGTTGAACCTCAAGGCCAAGACAACATATAATTTCAAAACTTTATTAAATATTAAAATGAAACAATTAAGAGTACACCATAAGAAACAATTCCAAAATGCAAGCGCGCACGCACGGTGCGCACGCTTAATTATATATTCTGATTTGGCACGGTAGGTCTTTGCCGGTAAGACAAAATGATATTAGTCGTTTAATTCCTGCCTTCACAGCGACTGAACTTTAATGTAAATTGAAAACCTGTTGCCAATACGTGCAGCAGCGGCCTCCAGTTAAATTAGTCTAAAGATATTCAACATATTATTTATTAAATTGTATATGAGTTTGCGAATTCGACCTTCCCGGTTCAAAGGGTTAAAGTACTTCAAACAGATTCAGATGATTTGAAACAAACGTGGATGGACCTCATCAGTCGCCTAGACGCCTTTTACAAGATTGTATTTCATCAGTAGCCATTTAATGGAGGATTCCAGTTCATCCATCAATCATATGACGTCATAACCAACGACTTGACATGTACCCTCACGTCATGATCAATTAGGCTACATCACGAATGTCGTAATTAAGTTCGTCACTTAATTGATGACGGACTATGTATTGTTTTACGGATTGCTTGTCTTTACAATTTAATAAACACGCTGTTGAATACTTTGAAATTAATTTGTGTGAGCACTGCTGATGCCATAGACAGCACGATTTCGTCATTTAGATCAGAATCTGAAATTTAAAACGTTATTTGTTATTTTTAACCTTACAGTGATGTAATCTGTTGAACATTTTGAAATTAACTTGACAGGGTGCTGTTAGTAGTGAAGGGGCCCGCTGGGAGCTATTGTTATGCAAATGAGCTCTTGACCTATTTAAATACTGCGTTCTGATTGGTTGTTCTGAATGAGTTGGTGGAGGCTATTGTTCTAAATGAGTGGGTGGATGCTGTGTGCTATTGTTCTAAATGAGTGGGTGGACGCTGTGTGCTGTTGTTCTAAGTGAGTGGGTGGACGCTGTGTGCTATTGTTCTAAGTGAGTGGGTGGATGCTGTGTGCTATTGTTCTAAATGAGTGGGTGGACGCTGTGTGCTGTTGTTCTAAGTGAGCGGGTGGATGCTGTGTGCTATTGTTCTAAACCTCCAGCTACATGCTATTGTTTGCTCACTAAATGACATATGTGTGTTAATGCATAGATTAATGTGGTTTTTTTAAATAGGTATTGACATGCATGCATAATGATGAGCATGTTCTGGCTGATCGTGTTTAAAATAATAATTGGGTGGGTGGCAGAGTCCCCCCCCCACACACCCCTCGTGCAGGTGACCATTGTGCCCTATTGTTTTCCTGTCAAAATGATTAATGTGACATTTGACCCTATCCCGACCAATGAGGATTTAGAACAATAGCGTACAGTGGCCACCTGCATGAACAATAGTACAATGCAGTGTCATTTAGAATGATAGTGCAGAGCTCCCACTTATGAACAATAGCACACAGCTGGTTGGTATATGTTGAATATTTTGAAACTAGCGCGAATTGAAACTTCCTATGTCAAATTAGTGTCAAGAAATATTCGCTTAAACTACCATTGCACCACTATTTAGGTTTGAAAAATCAAAAAGTTAAAATATAGTTCATTCCTTAGTTGGATACCTGTTGGATATTTTGAAACTAGCACAAATTGTAGCTTCCTATGTCAAATTAGTATTAAAAAATATTTGCTTAAACTACCATTGCACCACGATTTAGGTTTGAAAAAAATATAAAAAAAGATAAAATATAGTTAATGTGTAATCTTTCCTGCAAGTGTGATTTGAGTGTTAATGAATCCATCAATAGCGTTCATCACATGCTATTGAAAGTGTTATCATGCACTTTTTTAAGAATAGCATTTATCCGCATGAACGATGGCATCTGCATGAACAATAGCGGACAGTGCCCACTTATGAACAATAGCGTGCATCCGGCACTAGTTCTGATTTGCACTGGTTGTGATGAACAATAGCAGTCACCTGCATGGACAATAACGACCATCGCCCACATGCCTGAACAAAATTGTCACGTTCTACAATTATATTAATTTATATTTAATATAATTTAACTTATAAGGCATCATCAACTTCCAGCCGACTAGTTTCAAAATATTCAATAACGTATATGAATATATTTATATTTATTTATTTATTTATTTTCATTTATAAGGCATCCACATCTTTCAGTCAAATTAGTTTCATCAACTTATATGACTATATTTTATTTTTATTTATTAATTTATATTTATTTAATTTTTATTTAATTAAATTAAATTTATAAGGCATCATCAATTTCAGTTTCAAAAAAATTTTTATTTAATAAAATAATGTATTATTTAAAACCAAATGAAAATAATAAAAATACATATTAGCTGTTCCAGGTGCAATTTTCAAATATTCCTCCATGACATTTTATGACTTCTGAAAGCTATATGGTATAAAATTCAAATAGCGAAACTCAGCTGAATACCATCAAATACATGCTAAATATTAGTAACCTCGATAAAATACAATATATATCAGTATATAAATAATATATGCATAGGACGTATATTTAAGGAGATATAGGCTTTTAAAGGTAAACGGTATAAATTCTATCAGTAAACCAGCATAACTGAGGTAAACTCAGACGCTACTTTAATGAATGAATCTTAATTAATGTATAACCATTAAAGCTTTATGACAAACTAATTTATTTGCCTCTTTATTTAAGTGGAGTATTATCATTTCAAATATGTACCGTAGTACTTCATGTTTATTTGAGTGCCTGTGTGAATTGTCTCTTAAGGGAGTTAGCATTCTGATTGTCAGACATAACAAATCTGTAGCGGAATGTAATTGATTAAATGCGCATGCTCACTCTACAGTGTTGTATTATTTGCCACATGCACATTACACGCGCACAATTATTTGTTCATTCACAGTCAATTCGTCAACATTGTCTTTGACTAATTATGCATCAGTTGCAAAGAATGTACTTTTGCTTAAGCATGCCATTTATATCAAAGAGTTATTATTCATTGTGCAGATGTGAAAACACAATGCATTGTGCAAATTACTGGTGACATTTTTAAGTTGATTAATATATCAGATACAATTTTCTTTTGCACCACACCGACACACAAATAGGAAAATGTGTGTGTGTATGTGTGTGTGTGTGTGCGTGTGTGTGTGTGTGTGTGTGTGTGTGTGTGTGTGTGTATGTGTGTGTGTGTGTGTGTGTGTGTGTGTGTGTGTGTGTGTGTGTAGGTGTGCCTGTGCGCACCTGTATGTGTGCCCTGAGGGACACGCGATTTTCAAATCGTCGTCCAGAGCGAAGTACAGTGTTACACGGGAAACATATATGTAAACTTAGCGACGTTGTATGTATAGTATTATATAGATAATACTCATGTATCTAGCGTATTTAAGGAGATATATGTCTTTGAAGATAGATGGTATCAGCCATTTAATGTTTTTACAAAAATGTTTACAGAAATTGTGGTGTTAATCTGTGTACAGATATATTGTAGCTCCTGTCAAAAATGAATGAATGATGTTTAATCACAATAGCACCCATACAGGCACGTGGTGAAGGAATAGCGACGTGTACAGACATGTTGTAGCTCTGTGTATGTCGTTTCATGAGTGTATTACGTGCGCATGTCTCTTCATATGTATGTGCTTACATGTACGCATGTGCGTATGTTTTCATATGTATATGCTATGATGGTGTATAAAACATAAATTTTGAGCAGGTGAGTATGTGTACCTGTATGCATGCCCTGTGCATGCATACGAATATTGGAAAGGGAAAAAAGTGATATAGCCATCGTAGTTTTGTTCATTGGCCCAACGTTGGTCCAATGCAGGCAATACGTTATTGGGTTGCTGTTGAGCCATCGGACATAAATCTATGAAGATATTTAAAATAGCACACCAGAGAGCATAATTAAACCAAATTAAAAGGTGAATATTATGCTGATTTTGATTGATTTTTCTGTGAAATTTGTAATGCTGTCCCAACATTGGTCCAACGTTGGCCCAACAGTGGGAAACAAACACTACATCCAAAGCAAATCCAAAGTCGGGGCAACATTGTAATGACAAATGCGATTTGCCAATCTGTTTCCAGCATTATCCCAGCGTCTACATGTTATCTGGTTAGTTACAAAATATTCAACAGAATCTTTATTAACTAGTAAAGACATACAATTCGTACAACAATGCATAGCCCATCTTCAATTATGCGTTCGTGACGTACTTATCTACATCATTCACTCTACACTTCAGGTAGTTAATTATGACGACATATGATGGATGGCTACTTACATTTGTGACCATAGTCAGGTTATGAAAAGCAATTTAAGATGGATATTAATGATACCCAATGTGTTTTTAAAGCTAAATTGTCGATGACGTGTTGGCAACTAGACAACTAGCTAGTTGAATATTTTGAAACTGATTTGACTGGATGGTGTAATGGCTCACAAATTATTTTCATTAAAAAATATAAATTCATCAAAGACACAATTCATGCAGTTCATTTACTATCGTCATGATAGAGTCATACCTCATACTGATTGTGATGTTAACTCAGTAGTGAAGTAATTGGGTATGACGTCAGATACTTAGAGTGACATAATCTTTTTTTAAGACATACATGCTCATTAATCAGTTAACTGAGTTCCAAAATGCAATGACCATAGTCATGTTATGAAAAGGAATTTAAGATAAATATTAATGATACCCAATGTATGTTTAAATCTAAATTGTCGATGCCTTGATGGTAACTACACAGCTAGCCAGTTGAATATTTTGAAAGTAATTTGACTAGGTGGTGTAATGGCTCACAAATTATTTTCATTTTAAAATATGCATTTTTCAAAGACATAGAATTCATGCAGTTCATTTACTGTCGTCATGATGGAGTTATACCTCATACTGAGTGTGACATCACCTCATTAGTGAGGCAATTGGTTATAATGCCAGATACTTGATTGATAGATCGGTTCCCTCCATACAAGTCACACACCATAGAATAAAAATGACGTTTTTCTTAAGCCCTGCAAGCTCATTAATCAGTTAACTGATTTCCAAAATATAAAATTGTACATCCCTCTGCAACACACTGTACGAATAACAATCCATAGAATGAAAAAATGTGATAACATATTGATATATGTGAGTTTGCGCTTGTAATAAATGCGATTTCGTATGTATGTGTACATACGTGTATGCACTTTTGATGAGTGCAAATTGGAAAAAAAATGGGAGTTCATATGTATTTTTTATTTTATTGATGCACTGGCAACGTGCGGCTTCAATTTCTATGTGCTAACTTAGCCGACAGTCATGCACCCATTAGTTTAATTTGTTGATCACCATCTCCCGGTCTGGGGATCGAACCGCCATTCTGCAACTCCGCATAGCATCAGCAACCAGACATCTTTCCACTGGACCACCATGCCAAGACTAATACGTCAAGATTTGGCCGACCGGATTTCACATGTCCAATATACTGACACACTGACGATTCATATGGGACTATCTGTGGATGCACCTGCCACGATTCAATCCTGGGCTTTTTTATGCCTATTGTACTCTGACACCAGCATGGCTCTGGCAGTATATGTATTTTTATTTTATTGATGCACTGGCAACGTGCGGCTTCAATTTCTATGTGCTAACTTAACCGACAGTCATGCACCCATTGGTTTAATTTGTTGATCACCATCTCCCGGTCGGGGGATCGAACCGACATTCTGCAACTCTGCATAGCATCAGCAACCAGACATCTTTCCACTGGACCACCACGCCAAGACTAATAAGTCAAGGTTTGGCCGACCAGATTTTACATGTCCGATATACTGACACACTGACGATTTATATGAGACTATCTGTGGATGCACCTACCACGATTCAATCCTAGGCTTTTTTATGCCTATTGTACGTGCATACATACACACAGTCCTTTCATGAGTGTATTACACATGTACGTGCATGCGTATGTACATTTCATGAGTGCATTACATGTATTTTCATATGTATGTAAGTATGTAGGTAATAAATGCAGTTGTTTGTATAAAGCATAATCTTAAGATTTCATGGACCTTTAAAAAAGGGACCTGATGATATTGGTTTTAGTGCATTTGTGGACCTCAACTGTGTTTTCGGTTCTCGATGCACCAAATACATTTGCATCATTCGTTTTTCAGTTGCTATTGTGTATGTACTAATTTGTTATAACGCCTTAGATTCGGATCCACGAGGTATTCTGCCTCACGGTTCCTAATCTCAAGCATTACAACACATGTAGGTGGCCGGTTTGCTACAGCACAATAAAGGTTCCATTCGCTACACCCACAATGTATCGGAGTGGAATTTGCTGTGCGCCAACGATCACATATTTGAGAGCTCATTCTAATGCAGAGAATGACCAATCAATTTAATTTTTAACATTCTCCTTTTATAACTTACCATGCCAGACAACATGGTCCAAAATTTTCAAACGGTTTTGTCTAGAGTGTTGCTCTATAGCAGTCAAATGGCGATTAATGGGTTTGTTGTGTGACTATGTATACGCATTCCAACATCTCGGTGGACTGAGTCACGCATTTGACTTGCATAACTGTGCCTATTACACATTTGTTTTGTTAAAAAAGAATAACGTAAATGCACTCATCTAATGTTTTTTCAAAAACAGTTATTATTTGTACATAAGAATAAAGTAGACACATGTGCCAAATGGTTTTAAAACAGTTTGATTGTTTTATTTTTATAGCAGACAAATGCGTGCGTGACTATACATTCGAATATGTGTATGTCGAGTAGTTGATGATACAATCTGTCATTCCAACAGATGTTGACAACACATTTAATTGTTTCATACTGCAAATGTTTCATTACAGTTTGTATGCTATTGCGTACAAACACATTTGTTACATATACGATGTACTAATTTGAGTTATTATCAAAATCCTCTCGTAGTTACTTAAACCGTCGCTTAAAACCCGGTGCACTCTACTCTGAATTGTATGTCTTTACTATTTAATAAACATATGTTGAACATTTTGATACTCCTGTGACTGGGAACTATTGCTGCCTATAGGTAGCAACAACGCCCAGTCAAATTAGTTTTAAAATATTCAACAGCTTACCGGTATAATTTTCTCAAAATCGCTAGTTAGGTATGGTTTGCTCGATTCTAACACATGCGAAGCATGGGTGGAGATTATCTTACAGACGGGTGGAGCATAGCTATATGCTATATATTATCTGACTAGTGATGTTATATGCATATGGAATTTGGGGTTTGAGAAAACTGATCTGCCTCAGACCTGCCAAATAAAATTACAAAAATCCCTTTGCACATGAAAAAGAATACACCAAATATTATGATCTATACCGAACTAGGAAAATTCCCCCTACACATAAAGCTACAATGTAATATGATTCCGTTCTGGGGTGGCATAGTACTTGAAATCTTGAAAAGGTAAATATAAGTAGATTGCAAAATTACAAGATCCCATTAATTGGTGTATGCATTGCGTGCACAAGTATTGCACGGTGCACACCTTAAGACCTTTGTCACCAACCAGTTAGCTACTTGTTGTCAACCAGTTCATGACCTGTTGTTAACCAGATGTAATAATACGAATAGTTTCTCATGCATAATAGAAACACGTACTTAATTTACAATGATTACACTCGTACGGTGGATTTGTCTGTATTTTTACTATGATTTAATGTAGAAATAGAGATGAGAAAAATCAAATGCTTTGGGCATAGGGGGACATAAAATATTTGAGAAAATGTCTCGCTCATAATCTGTGTAATATATATTTGAGGAAAAATGCAAATATAACGTCGCCTGCTGCAGTAGTTTCTAGTAAATTATGCAGTAGCCATTACACGTGATACATTTCTTAATGCAATCTTTACATATAGGCAATAAGACAAAATTCATTACATGTGAGTCACAGTGAGTGACGATATGGAATACAAAATGTGTTCATATGCATATCGAAGATGCGTGGCATTTTGGAACCGAAATACTGATCATTTTTTGATAATTTGGTACATGGTCCTATACGCGCAACATCACTTCCAATGGGTTTTACATAGTATAGTACTCTAGTACATGATACATGAGTACATATGCACCCATCTAGATGATAATGATACTGAAACAGGTGGTATAGATAGTGATAAAAATCCGGAAAACTAACTTCTGTGTAAGGTCTACCTGTCATGGATTTACAGAACAAAAATAAAAATAGAATATAAAGAATGATGTGTGCGATTTCTGCCACGTTCTGATGCTATAATTATGAGTGGTAACATAAAGGTGTATGCAAAGTCACGCAACAAATCCATTTTTTCGATACTACAAATAATAATAACGACATCAAAATGTGTTTTAAACACATTGCACATGACAAAATGTTTGAAACACATTAACAACAAATTATTTCGATTATAAGGGCATTTCGGATACGGAGACTACTGCCTCTAGTTAACCTTATACCTATACCAAGCTACATACCTAGACTGCCGAGGTATGTACCTGCATGCCCGATGGATCAGTGGCAAGCACCATGCAGGTACATACCTCGGCGGTCTAGGTATGTAGCTTGATATAGGTATAAGGTTAACTAGAGGCAGTGGTCCCCGTATCCGAAATGCCCTTATAATCGAAATAATTTGTTGTTGTTGTTCGTCCGCCATGCTGAAACATAGTTTTTACATTTTAGCATTACATTTTTATATGATTATGATGTTCAGTTGTTCATGATTCTAAATGAATCTTATAATGCGATTAATATATTTTATTAAAATATAATATGGTGAATGAAATGTAGGATTTCTGTCATATACCAATGCTGGAATTCTGAGTGGTAACATAAGATGGATGCAAGGTCATGCAACGAATCCATTTTTCTATACTACAAATAATAATATTGCTTTGATCAAAAGGGTTTTAAACATTTTGCCACGTGTCCATCTATCTGACACTCTGGCTTCGAGTGCTGGTACATGTGCATAAGTGGTAGCTGATTTTACCCGATTGAACAAAATTACCTTCGACACAAGTGTTAAAGCAGACAGGGCCATAACATAGGCACACGTATGTTGCATATTAATCCCATTAGTGACTTCAACTCTTCAATCACACACATTGCACAAGCTGATTTTGAATGTTTGATTTCAGAAAACATTTATTGACATGAACCGTTATGAGCGCAAAGAAAGTTTATAAATAGCGGAAAATTGTAATAACTGAGCATTTATTCTTTGACTTTAAGAATGGCTACATTTTGATGCGTCCATTGGCGTATGAGGAATTCAACTCTGATACATTGCGGGTGTATCGATGTGAATAGATAAAATGATGTAGCAGTACGACAGCCAGCATATATTATTTTACCGAAATTCAGAACCAAAGGGTCGAATACATTACGGAACCGAATGAATGTAATCTTAATGATTTAATTCATATGCAATACAGGTTGAGAGATGAGTGTTGTGAATGCAAATGGTGCCATGGGTCTAGAGAGTTATATCAACGCACACACAACGAGTAAACATCACAAAACAACATCTGGCCCTTTTTCAAGGGCCACCAAATCTTAAAGTTATGTCTTTTTATGCACTGGTTATCGTTTTACTATAGCGTGGCTAGTTATCCTCACAGCATACATGCACGCATGAACACACACGTGCATATGGCACCAATGCCATGACAAATTAGGTACAAAATATATAACGGTATGATTATTAAATAATAAAAAGATATACCTGGCTAGCTACCCTCACATCACACATGCACGCACACACACACATATGGCAACAACAGCACCATGACAAATTATTTTTAAATATTCAAAAGTATGATTATTAAATAGTAAAAGACATGCCTGGCTAGCTATCTTTACATCACACACACGCACGCACGCACGCACGCACGCACGCACGCACGCACGCACGCACGCACGCACGCACGCACGCACGCACACACACACCGTGAGCAGTCAGAACATCACACTGGACACAGAAATCCAGAAGCATACATAACACACATGCCAGCAAGCCTGGATACGTCAATTCACCATTGAGTGAACATCACACATACTCAGTTATATAATAGGTAACTCGGACATTCAACATCAGCAACAACGAGTGTAGCAATCACCTAGCGTTTTTTAATTGAAAATGTTAGAGACATTATTTTCGCAACAATCCCCCCCCCCGCATGGATACGGAAAGCTCATCACATTCCGTAGACCCGACTTTCCCGCAATAGCAACAGACACAGCATTAACCAGCGTGGAAACCTGGATATGCCCAATCCGCAATACATCACAGAGCATCCCGGACTTCCCTACAACAGATAACTACCATCATCAACATGAGTCAACATTTTCTGCAATCACCTTTTTCTCCAGGTTACGAAAAACTGATCATATGGAAAGAAGGAACAACGTCGCAGCCATCTACAGTATGAGCTACGGGGGATCTCCCACTCCACACCATCCACCCACCCCCACCCCCACCCACCCCCTACCCCCGACCGGAATCGTCATACGGAAACAGCTAAAATATAACACATCATCCACACGTAATAACAGTCAATATTATTAAGAGAGCAAGATGCCCGCAGTCTGTCGTCCATAACAAGTAGGATTTTGCTACCGAACGTGAATTCGATAATGGATTGATTCAAGTTACGACAGCACCCTTCTTGCTCTGGAGTAACTCTGTCCCGGCCATGGGCTCAGCCATTACGGAGTCCGATAAAGTGGACACCACACCGCAGCACCCCACCCCACAACTCAGCTGTAATAAAAACGCCACACTTTACAACAGCGCAAGACTTATCCACAGATAAGCAGCCATGCATATCAATGAAATCCACCAACACGACAGAAACATAGACACTCAGGATGACTGTATTCATAATTTCCATACAACGGTATTGTAATTGTAAACTGTGTGCACACATTTCCCGAGGTGTAGTGTAATAACCAATATGTGTGGTCTAGGTAGGGATGAGACTAGTCTTACCCATAGAGGAGGACGCTTGGCAGTCCACCCACCCGGAAAACACAGTCCGACTTGGCGGAATCAGTAACCTTGATTTTCCGCAGGACATGGAGCTGTTTAAACCACACAGTAAATTACAAACAGTTTTACTGTTCTAATTTTGATTGAGAACACGACTGTTCTACTGCGTATACAAATCATTAGTGCGTGGGCTGGTGAAGCAGCATCAAAACTTCGACAGTATAAATCAGGTAGAATTTCAAATATTCTCTTACGTACATTCCAGCCACAAATCAACACGGGCTTGGAAATACCTATTACAGACAACAAGTGACAGATTGTAGATATGGGATTGTCTTGTATGAAGTCATGACCCCGCTGGATATCTTATATTTACGAGCAAGTCCTAAGTGAAATTTATATTTGAAAATACCAGGTGAGCTAAGGGACCGAGTGACTGTATGTATTATTATTTAGTTAAATATTATACGGTACTAGTTGACATCCGCAGTGCTGATGATGTACAGTTTCGGCGAAACTGCTCAGGATTGGTGGATGATATATTTATCATCAAAGTTTAAAGAATCGAATTGATTAGAATAAGTTACGTGGTTCTGAGTTGATGTGTATCTGGAAATAGCTGAGATAAAAGTTGTTGCTATGTAATCGGCACACACTTTTATAATATTCAGCAGTCGTTTGGATCAGTAATTTAGGAATTAATCAATGGATAAGAATCGATGGAATCGTACGTGACAAACGGACTTTAGTTGATGACGATAGGCATTCTGATTCTCATACGAGAATAGAACAACATCAGCTGGCAATGAGATCATACAGCTCATGTGCCTATTAACTCTAGTATCCTACAGGCTTATTCACTTTAGGCAATGGACAGGACATAGACATTGTAGCGTCCTGTAGGAATGAATAACATAATCGAAATTTGTATATCAACTATATGTCACTCATACAATGGCATGCAACAACAGCACATTCCATAATGTTGTTAGTTAGCTGACAGATCGCATCAATTCAGAACCAGCCAACACCGCTTTGTCTATGTGAGACAGCAGCTCCATAGAAGAATAGCCCAGAGTTTGATTGGTCAGAATGACGTCACGATCAATGAACGTCGATCAAACTCTGGGGCAGAGAATTAAATGGAACAGGTTTCAAAGTGAAAATCGAAACGACCAACATTTACTAGGTAGAAGCTTCTAGGGGGTGGGGGGTGGGTGGGAATAAGCAGAGGTTTATTTGCGGACTAATTATCTGGACCAATCAAGCTGTGCTTATAACCTATCTAGAAGAATCATCAGAACAAGATATAAATATTACGATATGTATATATCTATATATCGTAATATGTATAGATCCTCAGAGATGCTGAAGACTATATATGAGGCACTTTGCAGTTAGTAAAGTTATCAATCCAACACCAGGGTTCCGTAGCACATCGCCGGTGCTACGTTCAGACAGAGTCAGTACCAGTCAGGTACTGATGATTGAGTAGAAATTTATCAAGTAATATTTCAGTTCTGTACAGTTAGTGTATATCAGTATTAAAAGCTTATCATCTTACCAACGTAAGACAAGAGTTTGGTTACCATTAAAGTTAGGACTCTAGAGTTGAGAGCAACACTCAACCGAAGCCGGGAACTTCATCGTCAGATAGGCCCGATAGTCACATAGAAATATCGTCGCACTTCATCTCAGCGACGAGGCGAGCCGACTATCATCTTCCTGCTGCTTCATCCGTAAGAGGTTGTCGCAGCAACCTTTCAACATCATAATCTTACCGTTGGCGTAGCCGGAATCATCATCGTTTAGAAACCACCCGCAGATCCAAAATCTTCAACATGTATAAGATCACGTGCAATACAGGGACGCTGTTCCAAGTAACAGAATTGAAAACATATATATTTCTGTTTTTCACATTAACTTCAAATAACCAGCAACATTAATACTCCGCCATTGCTTAAAGTGTGTCTAAAATTCCGATCAACCACGTGCTTTCAGAACAAGAACCACGTGATCAGCACTTCTATTTCCAGTAAATTGGATCAAAAGGCTACAGACAAAAGAACCGCCCAAAGGCGCATCTACCATAGCATGATGGAGTAGGTGACAGGGGATGAGTCAGGCAATTGTCGCTGACGTCACCGTGCACTCCCACACCCCATCGGGCGTTCCAGCCTGAAATTTAAACAGGCAGGTTTATAAGCATCCAATCTGAAAAACCGCTTCACGCTAATTAAAATGTGAGCATCCATGGGAATAAGTAGTTCCGGATATTTATGCTGATCGGAGACTTGATTTCCCACCGAGTAAAGACGAAAGCGACTTTCCTTTCTTTTTATATTCATATTTACTTTGTTTCCACAGAATGAATGTTTCAACGGACTCCAGGAACATAAAATTAAAACTTTCCATATTGGGCATGACCGGCTCAACCTAAAACCTTCGTGTCGCAAACCAAATTCTGCTGTTTTTCTTATTATTATTATTTCATTACCATGTTTGGCCAGGAAAGTATGAAGAGGTAGGGTAGTTAGAGTAGGTTAGGTGGTTCCGCACATTCATTATCATGCGGAAATAAGCTGTTGCTTGCGGAAGACCTCACTTTGTCCGACACCTCGGAGGATTCAGCACCAGCCAATCTCGGGAAGAAATCTCCGTGTACAGCCTTACAGCAAAATGGACAGCCATGTAATCATGCGTTCTCCCGTAATTAGGACTTGGCGCATCATGTCAATCGTGGTCATCTTTTTCAACGTGCATGCTATACAGACTGCAAATATTTATATACAGATGCTCGGTATGGTGTGACACACGCGTTAACAGAAAAACATCGTGTGTTAGTAGTGACATTACGGCCTGGTGAACAATGTGAAGATACGGAAGTTCTAGCCAGTAGATTTGAAATTACGCTTCCACTTAATGTGCTTCCTATGGGAAGAATGGCTAAAACGAAGCATACCAAATGGTGACAACATGACTTTCAGCACTTCATAATACCAACAGCAACAGCCTCTGTGGCACAGACAGCATCCCGCCACCGCGCCGCACCAGTCACTATCACGACGGCATCGCTAGCATGAACTGCACCGGCAGCACCTGCAGTAATGGTACCAATATCGCCTGCAGCTTCCACTCCAGCAGCACCTGCAACAACGCCACTGTCTGCATCACACGTCACTGCAACATCGACATCCGGAATCAGCCGGCCCATATCAGTGTTAATATCTACACCAGTGACCGCATCCGAACCTGGGTTACAGGACATTTCAGATCGTTCTATATCTCCGTGTAGCCTTATCATCGAGGCCTTGCAGAAGCCACAGCCGTCACCACCGCATCACTAGGCAGCACAACAGCCTACCCATGCAACAGCACTCTAACAGTCCCAGCAATCTGGAAAGTAACTACGCCGGATCGTCATTATGCCGGGAAGAAGCGAATCGGACATCCGGAAAGCCGTGCAGTTCCAAGGACGAGTGCAAGCAAATTACTGAAGGCAATGAAGATCCGCAAACTGTCTGCCACGCCATATCATCAACAGCAACCATGTGCTGCCTGATCATCACCTTCACCACTCTAGGACCGCCTGCAGCCTGCACCACCATCACCACATCTGCGACCACAGTTATGTCACTAGTCTCAACGCTGCCACCAGTTCGCACTTCACGTGGCATCATCTCTCTCACCACCAGCGCTTCAATGGACACGTCCGCACCATCATCCAACTTTAGTATCACCGACTTGGGCAGTGTAAACTATGAAATATCGGCAGCGGAAGATCACCCACCGCGTCCGTCCCATATGAGTCATGGTACCCAGACTCGCTGGGGAAACTTTACAGGTCTGCGGAGAAAAAATTATCCGCATCCAGGATAACACCCATGCGAGCTATTGTGCAGGTTAATCTGTGAACCATATAATAAAAGTGACTACGCACCTAAATATTAAAACAAAACAAAAAAGAAAACCTGGAAAATAATTCCTGGTCAAAAATCAAAACTAAAAGTATACCTCCCTCACCAAACTCTTTAGCACCTTCATGTGCTCTTCTCTGTTAAGCACGCGTCTTGCGCATCACAATCCTCTCGGCTACGCGCCTACCGGGATGTCTATAATTCCCACCTAGCGTGCCTCCATGCATTCGATCCACGATGCATGATAGTTTGCCACGGATGTCAAACTAGGAGGGGGTGGTGTAGCGCAGATCAACCGGATAAGCTGGGTATGGAACGGCCATCCCAGATTCGCTCTGAGCGCAGCACCCTGGGTAGGATAGTACGTGTATATAAGCCCTGTATGAGAGGTTTTCATTTAAAATGGTTAAGTCTGTTAGAACGCGTAGTGTGCATGCGCACGCGTCAGAGCTTCCCTGACTACATGTGTTGAGATTGGGAGCGGGTGCATACCTATAGTGACCGAGACGGTACCCGTAAATTATTTAAACTGCACCGTTCTCGTCGTTCCAGGTACCTATCCGGACCGGAATGAGGCGAGAATCATAGTACTTTTTACCATTTTAAAATGGTCGAATTATCGTCGAAGCTCCCCGCAAAATTATACTTAAAATATTGCTTTAACGTCTTAATCGCGTATATATATTAAACAGAATAGAGAGTGCTCTGTATACGTGATAACTACGTCACCACCTCTGCAGCACGCCGATTGGCTAGTGCTTGGCCGCTGATTGGCTGAGGCACCTAGCTCTGACGTCTCGACTAGTACAAAAGGGGTGAACGATCGAGAATCAGGAGCATCACCGGTGTGGAAGCCGGCCCGCCCAGGACGACTGGACCATCGGGATAGACGTATGCAACTGCAAACCTACAGAGCTTCCCTACTTCATCCGGTGCCATTCGGATTTCAGCTCATCCGCGGTGGTAAGGAGTCCTCGGGTTCCACGGTTTTTGTGTACCCTCGGATGGCCATCCAAGGGTAATAAACTAAATTAAATGTTATACCTCCAGCATCTGAACTTTCCGATGTGAGTCCTCCTACGGATGGGCCGTGTGGGCCCCGGATGTAATCCTACGAAATGTAGAGCCGATGGTGATTCTTGGTGTGCCCCTTTTTGCCATCTCTTTTCCTCCACTTCGGCGTTGAAGACATTTTCCTGTGACGGAGGCCCACGTGAGGCACTAACCTCTCACAACAACAATATTTTCCTTTTGTGTGTGTGAGGGGCATACTAGTTTATATTAAACTATCTAATGACTTCGTTGCGGAAACTCTCTCTTGCGGGATACCTCTGCGGATTCAAGGAGCTCTGTGGTACCTCCGGCGAAACCATGTGGAAAGAACACCAGCCCGGCTCAAGGTTGTGTATTATTGTGCTCATTCACTGTCAAACATATAGAATTGTTTGTATAGTGGTATAAATTCTGTGACTGTTTAATTATTATCACCATCTTGTCAGTAGTCTAAATTAATATGGATCGTCATACCGGTGACACCAACAGTTGGGACGATACCGTGTGGTTTAATCTCGCCGGCAATGGTCGCATGGCCCTACTGGAACATCAGTGCTCCACCAGCTATAGAGGCCGGTTTTTGTACCTTCCTGAGAGATGCGATACGGGATCCGCAACCCTGAGATCAACAGCTAACCAGCCCTCCCGTACGGCGTGCATTTGCGGCGCGATGGATAGGAATGACATGGCGGACCAGCGCGTACCCCCACGAGCTACAAGCCACAGAATAGAGTAATCATGCATACTACTTAGCTGTGGTCACAATCATAATCACGTATCTAGCTGCGTCATAAGCACCGTCCGAACAGTGTATTCCTTTGATGAATTTACAATTTAATAAGCATTCTCTAGAATATTTTGAAACTAATTTGATAAATGTCGTGACGCTATCTTCAATTATATGAGTAACCCACATACCAAATGTGTTTGAATTCCGCACAGCGGTTTGAGAGGAGATAGTATGACGAACAGTTTTCCGGATATTTGACATTTGGACCCCGCCCCTATCCCCGCATGGGGGCATTTATATAGGTAATCCAGATACCAAATTTGGTCGATTTCCACACAACGGTTTGGGAGTAGATAGTGTGATGCCCCCCCCCACCCCCACTCCACCCCCACAACCACCCCACCCATCTCCACCCCCGCCCATTCGACCCATACATCGCGGAGCGAAAATCTAAATGTCGTGCTGTAAAGCGCAATCATATGGATAACGCATATATCAAATTTGGTTGAATTCCACCCAACCGTTTGGGAGTAGATATTGTGGTGGACGAATAGACTGATGGATATACGGGCGGAGATGATTATAATATCCCCGACGGTTTTTTCAAAACGTGGGGAATACAAATTTAATAATAACAATACTAAAATGTTGTGCCTCAATAATCAAGTGTGCCGTTGGTCAATGAGCCGGTACGACTGGACAACGAAGCAAAACTATTAACCAATCGGATATCAGTTCACCCATTTGCCATTGATGACGTATGTTTACTGGTTGTGTGCACATAGATATCAGTCTAACACTCTTATAAGTAGGACCGAAATTCGTAGTTCGTAGTTCGAAATTCAACGGGAGCAGGCATTATAGGGTACGTATTAGATGCTGCGGGTTAAGCCATAGGTTTGCATCGTATTGCTAGAACGTAATTCGTTATTCAGTCTATAGATCGGCCTGCACACTCTATATACACATGCGCGCCATCCTTCCGGAATTTCCTTCAGTTTGAATTACAGTACAGACCGTAATTCGTATTGCATCTTAATGCTAGAACGTAGTTCATTATTCAGTTTATATGTAGACCTGCATCATATTGTATACACACGCGCGCATTAGCTACATCTAATATGTACCCTATTATGCCTGCTCCGATTGAGTTTCGAACTACGAACTACGAATCATTAGTTAGGCTTAGCTTAACGTGTTCTCTCTAGAGAGTTAATCGGAATAACGTTATACGTTAGTCCGGATTAAGTCTCTAGTGAGAACATGGCCTTCGTAAATCGTTCTGCGCCATTAACCACTGAGTGACTGTTGGGATATATTGAGAGGTATAGAGAATATGCCTTTTAAAGAATTATAATAACCATTGGCTGTTTTCAGTTTAGTGGTACTCTAACAGCTCATAAATAAGTTGAAATAACTTAACATGTTTCAAAAATAAATAAAATGTACTGTTGAATAGTTTGAACATAATTGAAATTGGATTGGAAGATACTGCCTAAGGCAGCAATGGCTTCAATACAATTATTTTCAAAATATCTAACAGAACATAATTTACTAACCAACATACTTCTGTTTTTGTTTTGGAAACATTCAAAGTTATTTCTGAGCTAAACTCTACTTCAAAGGCCCACTGACGTTACTAAATTGATTCAAATGCACACAAAATGGCTCCGTCGATTAGATGTGTTTTTCACATGATCGATTTTCAAATAAAATCTCTTGGCCTGCAAATAGAGATTTGCTGAACAAGAATTTTCATTTCCTTCACTAATCTTGGCCATCAAAGGGTTGATTGATATGAGTACAATTTTGAACATGTTAAGGCGCTATTGACACAAGGTGGGTTAACGATATCTCTTTTACACCATCCACGCACATAATCCATTATGTTTATGTTTATGTCGACAATGTAGCTCTTATCAGCGGTAATGAAGAACATTTTGGTTAACCCTCTGCCTGATGCATTCCTGCAGACTTATTTTCCATGCATCTTAACTCTGGATATGCTGAATTTTTTGAAAACAATTTGACTGAAAGTTGTTGGGTGCTAAGCCACCAACAACTTTCAGTTAAATTGTTTTCAAAATATTCAGCGCATTCAGAGTTAATGTTCATTGAGTTTATTGCCCGGTGCATTGTAGCAATCGGACAGTTAAATATCCTCGTAAAGTACCTGATAATATAGATTCTATTTTTGTACCGATGGCAATAGAATTATATTTCCAATCATAATGGCATCAATCACATACATGGACGTCACAAATAAACCAACAGTTCCGTTAACCCAGGGATTGGGACGCTACTGGGTCAATACCTTAATGGTACCGCCCACTAAGATGCGTTATCAGGAATTCAGATGAAAAGATTCGATTGATACTAATGGGGGTGGATGAGGGATATAGCATCTAAGCAACACCAGTGCAATAGGCGTAATTAAATGCCATTATAAATGCATAAATGCGTTGTGATGAACATATTTACACACATTCAACATATGTTTCGTGTGCCTATATAATGGGCAGTCTTAATATCACACCTTATATAGCACATTTTACGTGCTATTTTGACAGATAGTGACGTTTGTTGAATCAGCATAACATCGAGAAGAAAATCTGCTATGGCAAGCACTTCAGTCATACAGTCGGTAGTTACTCAGTCGCCACACCAAGGCATTATCTTCAATATTACCCAAGACATCGGCAATGGAACGTCATGGGCGGGAGACAGTGTCTACTGGAATCTCTGGGCGATTGAGGTGAAGAGGAATCCTGCATACCAAGTAGGACAATTTATCATGAATCACTCCGTGTATATACTCAGTGTTATTGGAGTCCCGTGTAACTTACTATCTTTCTTAGTTCTGAGGAGGATAAAGCCATTCACATCAGCCATCTTGATTATGATGGTACTGGCTGCGCAAGATTCACTTAACCTACTCATCACTCTATCTGGTAAATTTGGCAACTTTTTCGCGTACTCACGTACAAACATTACATGTGCTATACTACTGACTGCTAGTTATTTTTGGCAGTACATGCCAATCTGGTTAGTTGTGCTATTAACGCTAGAGCGTGTTGTCGCTGTGTGTTTTCCTATGAAAGCAGCTCAAGTCTGTACAATCTCTAATGCTCGACGATCCATCGTCATTCTATTCATCTTGGATGCCCTCATTTGCATACCGCATACGTTTATATATGAAGAGAAGCGCGTTGCAAGATACTCTACTTGTTTAACCAAGTTCGAATATAACACGTTCTATGCACATTGGATGGTGGTTGATTGTGTGTTTTTCATCATTATGCCGCTGATCTCGTTATGTTTAAGCAACATTGCAATCATTGTCAAATTGAGAACGTCGAGAGAAATTAACAATGCGGTCCACAATTCTACTGCTAGTGAAGAGAACAAACGCCAAAACAGATCTGTAACTGTGATGCTTTTAGCAGTATCAATAACGACTATTATGTGTCTTGGTCCCAATCTTACCCATAGCTTAATTGGAAACGATTGGCTGGGCACGTTTAATGTTAATTCCAGTACATATGCAAGACGTTATCTTGCCATATGGATCTGTATGCTCCTACCGAGTGCTAACAATGCAGTTAACTTTTTCCTGTACGTCATCAGTGGACGGCGCTTTAGAGAGGAACTATATGAAATGATAGTATATTGGTGTGCTAAGCTAAAGGGTATTGTTTCGCTGTCTACCACAAATAGACAATTTTAAATTAGACATTTTCATCTTATTTTCTTGAGCTTTTATGAGATTTACTGTATCCTGTGATGGACACGCCAAATACCAGTGAAAAATAGCCCATTGATGTAATACAATGTAACTAATTATCTTAAGACAATTGATAAACTTAGTTTATCGATCACTTAGATCACGTCGTACTCAACTAGAATGACGCGATCTAGTCCCTGAAAAATGTTGAATAGTCCGTCAAGTTGTACGAATTGTATGGCATTACTATTTAATAAACATGGACTGCAACAGAACCCAGTCAAATTAGTTTCAAAATGTTCAACAACTTACATATATAGTTTTCTGGAAATTCAGATTCAAAGAGTGCAGATATTTGATCGATCTCAACACGGGCAAAGCGTGGGTGAGGCTTATCCTAATGTGCCGTGGCAGGAACTAAGCTGGTCAGTGTAATCAGCGCAGAAATACATTAACAGGTTTCCACAACACAATAACACGTTATGATGAATATGTTGAGAATTATCGGATTGGAAGACAATGCTGACGAATGGATCTTTCCAGTTTATCCATCCATCACATGGCGTCATAATAAACTACATGACGTATATGATGACGTCATAATCACCACGTCATGAATGACTGGATTCAGTCCGTCGTTATCGCTTAATAGTCCAACACGTTGTACGAATTGTATGTCTTTACTATTTAATAAACATTGTGTCGAATATTTTAAAAGTGAGTTGACTAGGCACTGTTGCTGCCATAGGCTTATATCTTACCTGTATAGTTTTCTGGAAATTGATAGTCAGGGAGTTCAGGGATCGATCGTTCCCAACACGCGCGAAGTATGGGTGGAGTTTAGCTAGAGATGGGAGGGGCATAGCTAAAACTGGAACGGTCCCTTGGATTGGAATACAATGCTAAATATTCACATTTCTATCTATCATCTGACGTCATATGACACTCATAATGAGCTATTTATTAAATAGTAAAGACATACAATTCGTACAACAGCGCTTAGTCCGTCATAAATTAAGCGTTCGTGATTAGCTTAGCTTCGTCATTCATGACGTAATTGATTATGACAGCAGGATATATCACGTCATATATGACGTCATGTAATTGACTGAGAAACTGGAATCCTCCACTATGTCCCATTACTGGGAGGTAGAACTTTTCCCTGCCATTTCCATTTTCCAAATATATGAATCCTCATTTCCAGACACCAGAATAATATACTTCCTTTTTCGTGATTGCTAGCATCAAAGCAGCCACTTGGTCGGCGTGTGATATACGTAGCCTTGAGAAATGAGTCAGCAGTTCCCGTTGTGGCTACCACAGCGTCTGAGATCGCACCAGTCTATCCTGAAGCTGCCAAGAGATCATTAAGGGAATTTCATAGGCATTTCTCCAGATGTAGATTCATACACATAATTATGTATTTGTCACCACCGTGTATCAGTGGCCACTTCCTCTGTATGCTTTTGCATATGGCAAATTGTGGGCAGTTACATGCTAAAACAGGAATCCGGCCCGGATTGAAATAGTCGGTAAGAATCTTCTCGATGTTCATAGAATATTTCAGCATCGCTGGGGTGTTTGGCTTCTCAAAAACCAATGATACGAGAGCAAGAATTGCTGGCTACACAATAAGAGGTGGCTCAAGCGATACGTGATATGCCCATGAGATAGCTTTGTCCTTGGAAGGTCCATACCTGAGAATTAGTGGCTTGAGAATGCGTGTTGCATTATCAATCCATTCTTGTTATCTCCTCTTTGTAGGAGTTAAATATTATATACAATCATTTGTTAGATTTGATGATGGATCTGCAACTGAATCAGATGACATATCCAGACTTACAGCAAGAACGATGGCAAAATCATTAGAAAGAGTCGGTTCTTGTCTTGAATCATGATTCGTGAAATTAGGTCTACAATATTACCATTGCCACACTTTTCCCTTTTAATAGGCTACACAAGAGTGATTACAGCTAGATGATACACATACATTTGTAATAAGGGCGGGATGTGACACTTTTTAAAACAAACCTGGTCAAAATCAAAATCCACTGACGAAGAACAAAACAAATGCGGCTCCAAAACTATTTTACTGTGGAACAACACACCAAACCATCATATGATATGAATTGATGTACCTACTAATACAGCAGTGCAGTAGTGGTGTGTGTGGAGGGAGGTTAAGACAAATAAACTTTTTCATACACTTAGTGTATGTATGCGAAACGATTCTAGCAGTTTCCAGGCTTTGCTTATGTAGTGTGACATACGTTGTACATCAGTGAGCAATGCCTTCCTTAGTAATACATCTTGGATACACATCCTGGCTACTCGTCATAGCTATGATTCATATCAGCTTCATCATATATATGCACTTGCTGATATAAATGGAATCTATTACAAGTCTTAAATGCCTTCATATGAGAAGCAACCCGTGATAAACCTGTTGGTTGACTATACATCCAATGTCAACCCTTTTGATTGATGACGTCATAATGGATAGCTATTGGTCAGATTTTTGGTTCGTGGCATTTGTCTAATCTACGCACTAATGCCAGTGTGAGTCTTTGGAGAAAATGTGTTACTTTTGTCCGGCCTGCACCCCAACCCCTCCCGCAACCGCCCCCGTATGTTAGCAGACCTTACTAATGCTGCCTAATGCAGTTAGGTTTTCCAATCAAATTATGTCCAAAATATTCAACAGACCATTCTTTCATCGTGATTTATTTGTGTTCAAAACAGTACTATCAAAACATGAGTTGTAGTCTGGTAAAGGGAAGGACTAGCCAATACCGAACCAGTAAAATGCCATCATGAGCTACGCTATGGCTACTCCATCGGATGGCAGTTCCCTGATACACAGACCAGACCAGATCTTTGAAGTCCCGATCTACCTGGTCTGTGCATGCGCCGGGCCACTGGGATTAGCCCCATAATAGCCAGGCTTTCTCATAGGCCAGAGCATGGCCAAGTACGCGTGATGCCATTGACTGGGTGAACACTTTCTAGTTTGTACACATCGGAAATATGGCCTATGACCACAAATGTCCCTGGAGTGTTCGGCATTTCTAAGAAGCTTTAGAACTCCAGATTTTGAAACGGACATCGTTAAACCAATTATCAAGACCATGGATTCGCCACAGAAATATAGTCAAACCTGGAAAGGAAAATCAGTAATATAGCTACGCCATTGATTTCCTAGCCGGTCTAAACAACTCCTGATTGGTCTAGCGCAAACTCAAGACGGGGACCATTCATCAAAACGTTAATAAGATGCAGAGCAGACCAGTTTAAAAGCTATCAGCTCTGCGTCAGAAAAAAAGCTGCACCCAGCTCTGAGCGCAGAGAGGTTCGACAATGCCTCCATTCAATGGTCCAAGTATTCCAGCATCACCAGCTTTACTTGTGAGGTCAGCCGTGGAAGCCCCTATAGGATGACCAGTCTATCAGAGCGACATTTACAAACCCTCCTCTCAGACATAATGTTTGGATGGATCGCTGACTTCACAGCAGTGCACACTAACAGCGTAAATTGTACCGCCCTCCTGAGAACTTGCTGCCGCTCCTTATGTTTCTCAACAATACATGTGTACGGAAAACCTGTCGCACCTTCCCCTCGATACAGAGGAAGGACTGAACCAACCACGACCACATCGCCCGGTCTGACCCGTTTCCAACCATGGCCACCGAACAAGAAACCCCATCCCTTGCGGACGAACTGTGAAACTATCATTTTCGGTACTCATCGCCGATCGAGACGCATTGAGAGAGAGAATGTGATTGATTTCCCTCAATCAATCATATTTTTTCTTAGTTTTCTATCTTCCTGTCTCTTTCTCTTTCGCATTGCTTATACAGAGAAGATTTATTTCTTCATCTCTTTTTTCGGTATATGCTTTAACTCTCTGGAAAAATTATACAAGATCTGTAAGTCATGGTGTGCTCCCTGTCGAACCACCAGTTCAACTATGTACTGGAGTCCACGTTGTCGCAGGAATGCTTTTAGACATTTAGCCTATATGATTTACATATTGACTGCTGTTTATCACTGGCGAAGTACGAGGAGAACTCCACCCAATAGACGAATATACTGTATCGATCAATTACATGTCATAATCAATGTCGTCATAGATATGCCGACGTCATAATCAATTATGTCATCAATAACAGATTTAAGTTCGACACCGATGCTTAATAGTCCGACTTGTTGTACGAATTGTATGTATTTAACGTTTTAATAAACATGCTGTTGACCATTTTGAAATTAATTTGACTGGGCGTTGTTGCTGCCTATAACACAATATGGAACCCTTTGTGACGTAATGATTGTGACGTCATCATACACGCACTGAGCTGATTATGATGTCATACGAGGTCAGATGATGAATGGATACTCTGGACATGTGAATTCCATCTTCCCAATATCAGGGTAATTATGCAATGAACGAGAGATCAGCTAAGGATTTAGGATAAGTGATCGAATAATTTCTCATAATCACAACACTAATCATTTTTGCCCAATTGGGAAAATAGTTGAGTACAATGATCTCTTTGAAATATTCGCTTTTATTAATTTTCACATTTATAAGGTTCACAGCTGCCCTAATGGCATAAAAACCAGGGTGTATGTAGAATGTGTATGTTTGGGGTGGTTTCGGTCGAGGTGTAATCAAAGCCATTAATACATGCGAAAATGTATTGCCCGGTCGCTCGATTCTCAAATGGATATACGCCTTTTTCTGTGAAAGATAACAGGTCCCATGGATATATCACACTAGACGGAACAACTTCCCATTCGCCTTGAAATTTAAGAGCCGAGGGTAACCTAGTTCAGTATTCAGAGACTTTATTGTCATGATAGAATGATATCGCACTTTTTCTAGGGAGAGTCAAGTAAAATCGATTTTCAAACATCGTCAGGCTGATGTATTTTTAAACTTTTTATACACGGACTCGATAGAATGTACCCCAGACAACTGGATAACAAATACATCCAAATTCCAGTCTTATCTTCGTTATCTTTTCGGGTAAGATTAACCAGACAAGTAATGATAACCATATATAATGAGAATCTGAGCAATGTAACCGATTTCCTCTTTTGGGACATGTGCACCCATCACCCGCCACATGACACTCCGTCTGTTCACTCATCATCATTTTCTCCTGACATCTTTCTTCTCTGTATTTACAATCCACTTTTCAGAAATCCAAGAGTTAAATTTACTCAGATATCCTAGCCACTTCACAAAATATTCATGCTGACCCTTGTGCTTATGATGACTTTTAATAATCTTTTCGCTTTTGTACTCTTTATTAGAATCACTCCCGCTAACTCTCTGTAATTCTTCATGATAGAATGTACTGACTATCCGCTCATCGGCATAGTCATTAAATACATATAAGATTGATTTGTAGTCACTTTTGATTCGCTCAATCTTAAATATCTCTCGACTCCAGTGACCACGATACCCCTTCTCGAATGGCATTCTGAGTTGAGATATGCACACATGATCCCCAGTTTTAAAACGTGGCGTGTGTTTGTTACCATTTCCAAAGCTCCGCTGTTGCAACAGACATGTCTTCTAGAATGAGAACAACAAACGGCAGAAATGTCCTTTAGAACGAGAAACCAAGCAGCTAATAACTGGACTCAGTTGGAGGCTGGTACAGAACTGAGGCTTGTTGAGTTTCTTAGTAGCAGGCGAAGGGCAGCAGTGGCCGGTGGCGCTTCTAGGCGAGGTTCCAACACAGAGGAACCAACAGCACTGCCAGTATGCAGTCGAATCGACTTCTCTCCAGAGTCGGGAGACGGAGTGGTGGTGCACATTATCGAAATTTTCTGTTGCAGTGAGGGGTGCTGAAGGCGGAGTAATTTAGGTTATTAATTGTGTCACTTTTGTGGAGCGGTCTTTTAAAAAATGAGGGTGCTCTGCCGCCTATGTAGATATCATCCTACTCTGAGTGGCTAAAGCCTCGACGGTCCTGTAGTGCAAATGCCCCATCATTACTGAAGTGGAGAGCAGGACGTATACCATCGACCGGAGCCGTTGTTGTGGCAGCTATAGAGCCACCTACAGGAGCTCGGCCACGAGATCGCAGAGCAAGCAGTTTTAACTTCCAGGCTCTCTAGAGGTACCATACATTCCAGGAAACTTTTATGAGGAAGAAGTCGTGCAAGGATCATGTAAAAAGAACTAATTGTGTCCAGCCAGTGATCGGCATCGTACAAGCACGGTCGTGACCTATTCTCTGAAAGAAAATATGTCCATTACAGGATTACTCCAAGTGTACCGGCGCATGTGCAGGAGGATAGTGTCTTAGCCATTCTTGCCATCATACGTGCTTTGGGTATAGCCATCCACAGGGCAGCAATATTGTATCCGAGGGAGGCAGATTACCAGGTCCGGGTTGACGAGTCCTTCCCATTACCCGACCAGACTGATATATTAGCCACATTACAGAGACGCCAAGTGAATTGGCACTGCTGTGTTATAGCAACGTTAATCCTAAAGACTGAATAAGCTAGAGAAATGCGAATTAGAAAAACATCATGAAGAACCACCAATATCAAAAAGTACACACGTTTGACGGCTAAATTTTATGAAGATTATCAGAATATTTGCCATGGACAAGAAAAGACTATTTTATCAGGTTTTCACTGGACCGACTGGCTCGGGTTTCATGTCAGTCTGTTCAGTGGTAAATCTTCAAAAATACTTTTTCCAAAGGCTGCTGCCCAGCTCCGCAGTGTTGACAAGGTATAGCCTTTGCAGAACTTGTGTCATACATAGAACAAATGCGTGCAGATGAAGACGCGCCACCCATATAACAGTGAAAGGATTTAAAGAATGTGTACTCCACTCGTCTAGAGCAACTGAATAATAAGATGTATTCTGAATCCATAGCAGAAAATTAAAGGATTGCATCCCAGGCCAATTCCCTGATATGAGTAATCATAGAGAGGCTCGAGTTGTCATGTTAGTGTTTAGCATATTGGACAGTACATCGCTTCCAATACATACATGCTCATGAGATTTCCAGATCCCTCAGTACAGAACAGACAAAATCCCTTCTCATGTTCCATGCATTTACAGGCTTTCATCATTTGCAAACAGCGGAAATAATAGAGCAACTGGTACCTGAAAGACCTATAGCGAAGTTATCCCGCATTTCCAGCATTATCAGGAGCCCTAGTCCATGTGTCAGTGGAGAGCAATACAGTCTTCTAACACTTCAGAATTCTACTGTATGTTCGAACCAACAATCAAGAGGGCATGGATCAGTTCTGGTAGGAAAATGCACGTGAAATGTGGAAGAACAATGGAGGAAATCCTATCAACTGAGCCGTTTATCAAGGTTGACACTACTGCGTTACAGCCCTAGCTGAAGCGCCATCACCAGGAGCCTGGAGCAGGACTAACGCGAACCAGTTGAAGTCATTGTGGACGGCACTTCCCTAAGGGAGCCAATCATTAAGAGAACTCTTATGCCGTGGCTGTAAAATGCCTGGAGAGTTAGATACAAGCGTGGGCAAGCAGTGCCGTGCTTAGTTCTGTCTAATTGTGGAGGAAACAGCAATCACTAAGGAACTGCACACTCTTTCTAGCACGACTGACAATTGTGATGTGCCCAAATCGTCACACATATGTCTGCATAGCTAACATTACAATATCTACACTGTCTACATTATTGTATTCGACCATACAACATGGTTATAGATACGAGATAATGAAAATGAATAAAATAATGTTTTCGGTAATGGCATCATTCATCTACATATTAGAGTGTATTATGTATATTGTACCTTGTTGGTAATGGCAACATTAGAAAGCTGCACCATGAACATATGTGACAGATGCCATAATTATGATCATATCACGCCAACTGCGGAGACATTGAAGAGCATGTATTTTTCGATCTACAGGGGACGTTTTCGCAATCGGTCTATATCGAGAAGTTTTCAGACAGACATAATGCAGAAGAGTTCCAAGTTTCGTGCTTCTATGTAAAAGACACAATTCTTTCTGAAATTACATGGACTGAATCGTTAGATTTTGATCTAATGGTTGGTGATGAAACACAACCTTGTGAAACGCCTCTAACCAACTGATCGGGTCCGTCCACATTTGTATAACGTCATCTTAATCTGTTTGGAGGATTTTAACCATTTCACTGTGACTAAGAGGAGACAGACGAGACATTGAATTTCGCGCAATTGTTGTTTTTGGTTATTTATTGTTCTGTTAAAGATAATTAGTCCTAGGCAAATAACTTCCAATCCACGTTTAGATATAACGTACGTCAAGAGTAAAAGTGTCCATGAATATGGCATCTTTTTGGCTCTGGCGAGAGGATTTGATTGATATCGTGTTTGATTGCTTAGTCTCATTCTTCATTGACATTGATTTATATACTTTGTATCCTGAGTTCCCATAATCCCAATTTAAATATGACTATACAGGTAACTTAAATATTTTAAAACTGATTTGATTTGGTACTGATGTAAATATTATGTCTGCGTTTAAAGGCCGTAGCACACCAGACAACGCGCAAGCAACAGGTGGCTAGCACGAAGTTGATGTATGGCCCGCGTAAAAACATGTTACAGGCAACTTTTTCGCTAATATGATAGTCCAGCCAATTTAGGGTTTGACCCACCACTAATTCCAACAGTAATTAAACCACTTTTATTTTGTGTATTTATGTCTCACAAATGATGGTTAAAAGTCTAATAACATCTTTTGAGTAGAACATGTTGAATTCAAGATGGCTGCCAAGACGGCCGTCAATTGGGTATAAAATGGCATATAAATTGAGAACGGTTCAATTTAGACTACATAAATGTATTACGAGTAGACAGAAACATGCTGCAATCTACTGGAAAATTATGTCTTCTCCAGCACCACTCTATGACGCTACGACTCAACAGTTCACACCGAAATTCGAGGTTTGCCAACCATTTCTACATTAACTTGCAATGTTTAGTTATTAGTATCATCCGAGTCATCATTTGACATACATATTTATGATATCTATTTCCGCCTATGACCAAAGAAAGGAGCAGCTCTCAAATGTTTCAATGTCAATTTAATCATCCATGTACAAGAGAAGAACGTCTACAAGGATATTCGTTACTAGAGGCTTTCCTCGGCTGTGATACAAAATTCAGGGCATTTGGAATAGGCAAACCTGTCGCACTGAATCTCATCAGTGGCACGTTATTCTGTGTCCAGACCAAATTATTCAGAAATGGGCACTCATCGAAGGACGAGCTCATAGCGGCCGGTGAGAAGGCCACGGTCATTTTGCATAAAGGAAGGCAGAATGGCCATCTTGAAAAGTCATAAGAGATTCCACGAGTTTGTTACCAGCAGAAAAATGCCACAGACCCAAATATGTTGCCACCAACATCTGCGGCGATTAAGTGCAACAGCTTCCGAGTGTTCCATCAGATCCAACAGTGGAAGCGGAAAGGAGGTAATGGAATGGGGCTGGAAAGTTTCTGAAGTACCATTGACACCATTACACACAGACTTGGATCCTGAACGGATGGCAACAGATACTCACGATTTACATCATAGATGCTATGAACATACTTTTATGTCACAATTAGGTCGCCGAGGAAAGCGTCAGTATATCAAACTTGGCAGACTTAGTGCCTTCAGGCGGTCTACATTTAAAAGCCTGCTATGAGTTTTGTTTCTCAACGCTGGGCATTTTCGATTAGATAGATATTTGTCAAATGATAGACAAATGATCTTCGTATCATACCAAGGATCATGTTGGCTTAGTTGACTGATGTCTCCACATTTTGGTTGAATTTTAGACTATCGTCAACTCAAACTCTCAGCTCCTTTTAACAGGTGGTGTCCTCTAGAGATATCTGCTGACTGTTCTCTATATTTCATCCACACATGCACATTACTTTGCATTTGGATGCACTAAGTCGCATTTACCCGATATCTGCCAATCCTTTTAGGCTGTTGTGGTTTGATTGGAGATGGTCGTGGTCTTCTTTTGTAACGATTTATGAAAGTAACTTAGTATTGTTGGCGAATATCTTGCGTTAAGTTGTGAGCAAATTGTGGCATGTCGTTACTAAGTCACTGGTAAGCAGCTGTAGCCGGAACCATAAACTGCTACTATTTGTCTTATGTTGTTTACATGGATGATAATGAGAACTAAGCACAGCCAGTGAATGCAGAAATGGTTTGCAAACCTCGAGCTTCAATGTCCACTGCTGTGTTGTGACGTTAGAGAGTGGTCGTTAGAGAGTCGTCGTGGCGTGCAGAAGCCGTCATTTTTCGTTAGATTAAGGGAATACATCTATCTACTCGTAATACACTTATCTGATCTAGAATGAAGCGTTCTCGAGATATATGCTATATTATGCTCGATTGGCAGCCATCTTGAATTCAAAATATTCTACTTAAAAGAGTTTTATACAGATTCTAAGTGGGTTCATTTCTGTTGTGGTAGGTTTTGTCAAATTTGTCTAATTTTTACTGGACCATAAGAAAGTCTGAGAAAACAGCTGGTTGAATCTAGACCAGTGTCCTATTTTCCAACCGACATTTTTGTTGTGATAAATTGGGACATTTCGCCGTTATAAGCCCTGAGTGAATCAAGCGTGATCTTGACCATTGATAAGGCTCGGAACAATCTTGTACCATTGCCCAATGGGTGCGCCAATATCTAATTTGGTATTGTTTCTGGCGTCATTGACCGAATTGTGCCTCGATGTCACATTTGATATTGGCCCCTTGCACCGTTGAGCAATGTGCGTGCCAATATCCAGTTTGATATTGACAAACGACGCAGGGTTCAATATCAAATTTGACATCGGTGTGCCCGTAGGTCAACGGTGCATGGACCAATATCGAACTCAATTTCGGCAAGCCCTTGGTCAACGGCACAGGGACCAATATCAAATTCTATATTGGCACACGTCAAAGACGCATGAGCTGATGTGTTGCTAGCAATTTGTTGTTGTTTGTGATTTGTCATCTGCTGCTTCTCAGACTGTGCATGCATTGCCTATGCAAATACTTAAGGTGGTTTAATACATCATCCTTATATTCTCTCAAATCAACACTGACCTGTCGTTGCCATTTTCGAATGTTCAAACGTCAGCTAGAATGAGATATGGTCTGCTTTATCAACTTCATCTATTGCTAACACGATTTCAAATTGGTGCTTCGTTCTGAAACGTGCAGTCAGTACACTGGGGATTAACCCTTTCATGTCGAAGTCATGGGAAAAGTGTCCTCTGCAGTGGTATTTGAAGAATGCCCACTTCCATGCCAACAGAAGACTACTTTTGAAGATTTACAACTGGAACGACTGGCTCGATCATCGAAAAATTTTTTTCTCTTAGTCTGCCGATGGACAGTCAATGAGCAAATATCTCTATTTTTGCTAAATCTGACGATTAAATGGTTAACATGGGTTCTCATGTAAGTTACTGCTGTTTAAATTAGCAACTTACAGCTTTCGCCATAACAGATTTCAAAATAGACATAATTCTGTCTTCCGTTTTTGTGTAGAGAATCTAAAACTGTGCTTGTATCCCAGGATGCATATCTTTGTCCAAATTAAATGTAGTTTTTAAAATGATTATTAAAGCTGACAGTGCATGATCAGGTAGATGATAGGATTTATTGTACGACACATATGTATTAGCATAGGTCGAACAACAAAGGGTAGGCCGACAATCCATCTGATCCCGAAAATACGGCTTCTATCAATAAAACAATGTTTTTATGCTCTCTGTTGGAAAACGGATTTCTATTCGCATTCTGTTAACCGTGTTTACAGATTGCTAGTTAAATGGGGTGTACGAACTGTGGCTCAAGTGTCTGACGTCATATTCATAATACGTCACTTGTTAGCAGCCGACGTCACAATCAAATGGCGTAGGTCTGACACGAAAGGCAAAATGGGGTAACAGGCTGAATTGTATTTCTTTGTGAATCTACAATGAATATATATCCGATCTATCGCCCACGTATATGGCGTCATAAGCAATTACGTCACACGTAGTCTGACGTCACAATCAAATTGCGTAATGAATGACGTATCTAGGTCCCTTGTGAACATTGAATTGTCCGTCAAGCGTGTACGTATTTTATATCTTTACATTTAATAAACATTATATTAATTACATATTGCTGCAGTTGTAGTGAAGAGGCCCGCTGGGCGCTATTGTTATGCAAATGTGCTCTTGACCTATTTAAATACTGTGTTCTGATTGGTTGTTCTGAATGAGTGGGTGGAAGCTATTGTTCTAAGTGAGCGGGTGGACGCTGTGTGCTATTGTTCCAAATGTTGATATTGTAACAGCAGCCAGTCAAATTAGTTTCAAAATGTTCAACAGATTACATCACTGTAAAGTACCAAATAGATGGAAATTAATGCTAGCGCATAACGTTTTAAACGTCAGATTCTGATCTAAATGAAGAAATCGTGCAGCCTATGGCATCAGCGGTGCCCACACAAATTAATTTCAAAGTATTCAACAGCGTGTTTATTAAATTGTAAAGACAAGAAATCCGTACAACAATGCATAGGCCGTCATCAATTAAGTGATGAACTTAATTATGTCATTCGTGATGTAGCCTAATTGATCATGACGTCAGCATACATTGTCAAGTCGGTGGTTATAATGTCATATGTTTGATGGATAAACTGGAATCATCCATTAAATGGCTACTGATTAAACACAACCTTGTAAAAGGCATCTAGGCGACTGATGAGGTCCACATTTGTTTCAAATCATCTTAATCTGTTTGAAGTACTTTAACTCTTTGAACCGAGAAGGTCGAATTCGAAAACTTATATACAATTTAATAAATAATATGTTGAATATTTTTAGACTAATTTAACTGGACGCCGCTGCTGCACGTATTGGCAACAGGTCTTCAATTTACATTAAAATTCAGATGCTGTGAAGGCAGGGATTAAACGACTAATATCAGTTTTGTCTTGCTGACAAAGATCTATCGTGCCAAATCAGAATGTATAATTAAGCGTGCGCACTGTGGAATTGTTTCCTATGGTGTGCTCTTAATTGTTTCATTTTAATATTTAATACAGTTTTGAAATTATATATTGTCTTGTCCTTGAGATTCAACTTATCATGCAAACTCTGTACATGCTTTAATAACACGTATTAGTAATAAGCACCTTGTATGCATAGCTGTGGGTAGTAGAAGTGAGGTGAGCTGACCAGATTTCCTCCGTTCTGATTACATGTTAGATATAGAGGGTGACCATAAGCTCATCCCCCTCATTAAATCATGTGCCTCCTGTCATCCAATCAAGTGAGCTGAAGGGTAATTAGCGCAATGATTGACAAGGGTTCCTGCATAGCGTAAGGATGATTGACAGGGTACATGTCTGGACTCGTCTTTTCCTGACTCAGGGAACTCATTCAATCATGAAGGCCCATCCCCCTCATTAAATCCTGTGCCTTCTGTCATCCAATGAGGTAAGCTTACAGGTAATTACTGTATGATTGACATGGTTGAATGTATAGCGTAAGGATGATTGACAGGGTACATATCTTGAGAACGGCACTCCAAGTGTGATACCAGCGATCGAAAAGAAGAAGAAGAAGAATTGGCAGGGTACATGTCTGAACTCGTCTTTTCCTGGCTCATGGAACTCATTCAATCGCGAAGTCGTGTCCCCTGATTAGATCATGCCTCCTGTCATCCAATGAGGTGAGCGTACGGGTAATTAGCATAATGCTTATTGACAAGGGTTCATGAGGGAAATTAAGAATGATCGACAGTTTGGACTGTCTGGACTCGTCTTTTCCTTACTCTGGGAACTCATTCAATCGTGAAGCCCCACGCCAGCCCTCATTAAAGCATGTGTCTCCTGTCATCCAATGAAGTGAACCTAAGAGTAATTAGCATAATGCTGATTGAAAGGGTTAATGAGGATAATTAAGAATGATTGACAGGTTACATGTCTGGGCTCGTATTTTCCTTACTCTGGGAACTCATTCAATCGTGAAGCCCCACGCCAGCCCTCATTAAAGCATGTGTCTCCTGTCATCCAATGAAGTGAACCTAAGAGTAATTGGCATAATGCCGATTGAAAGGGTTAATGAGGATAATTAAGAATGATTGACAAGTTACATGTCTGGGCTCGTATTTTCCTTACTCTGGGAACTCATTCAATCGTGAAGCCCCACACACTCCTTAAGTAATGTGACTCTAATGAGGTGGGGGTATTGGTAATTAGTGTAATGATTTACAAGCGATAATGTATAGTGTAAGTATAACAGATTAAATGTCGGGACTCGTCTTTTTCGGGGCTCTGGGAACTCATTTAATCATGGGAGATTAATTCTAAATGGTCAATCTATCATTTAAGGCCAATTGTCGAGCGATTGTAGAAGACGACCCGGTTAGTATAATCGGTTGAGCATTAAACTTCTGAACCTCAGATCATTTTGACAGTGACAATGTACAGGGGTCAATGTATTGCATA
Source organism: Chaetoderma sp. LZ-2023a (assembly GCA_034401795.1). Classification (NCBI taxonomy): domain Eukaryota; kingdom Metazoa; phylum Mollusca; class Caudofoveata; order Chaetodermatida; family Chaetodermatidae; genus Chaetoderma; species Chaetoderma sp. LZ-2023a. The sequence goes on along the minus strand of JAVVLW010004037.1, from coordinate 20,310 downwards.
AGGACAATCGGTTAGTTATTACTCCAATCATTAAAATTAACTAGTTGAGCATTAAAAACAACTCCGACCATGTGTAATGATCATCAGGGTCGTACAGAGTTCAATGAATCCATTTTCAATCAAGTTAGATTAATAACTACAGGTTACATTTTAACTAGCCAGGGAGTTCAGAGATTGATCGATCAAAATACGATCGAGGTAGGCATTGAGCTTAGCTAGAGATGGGCGGTGCATAACTAAAATGGAATGGTTCAGGTACATTCTAAATATTAACCACTTTCCTGTTTGCACAACATGAAATTGTGATAAG
>JAVVLW010004037.1:0-15000 GCA_034401795.1 Chaetoderma sp. LZ-2023a | reverse complement strand
CTCCACCCACACCTCAATCATGTTGCGTTTTCAGACCAGGAGAAGACCAGCCACAGACTTTTAACTCTGAAATGACTTTCTAGATAGCCTAACCAATCATTCCAGGGGCCATTCCCGAAGGTAATCCTCTCCCGATATGCAGACGCTCTCCATAACAGAATCTAAGTATGTATCTACAAATCTGAGTACAAAAAAGTGTAAATATAAACCGAATATGTTACAATTTAAAATAATCTTAACGAAACCTTAGCACAAATTTACTAGCTCTTATGGTCATGTACTATGCGTCACATTAGATGTTTCGTCATAGTGTGTGCATGTGTGCATGCGTATGTACAGGAATGCGTGCATGTATATGGCCAGGGATGGGTACATACAGGCTTGCATGCATGTGTGCGAGTGGGCATGCATGCGGGCTTGTAGGTGTGCGGGCATGCATGTGTGGTGTGTTCAGGTGGGTGTGCACGTGTGAGAGATTGCGAGAGAGACGATAGGTAGATGAAGTATGCTGAAGTTTGTGATATAAAATACTGTGGTAGAGCTTTTAGACCCTTTTCAAGGACAAAATCTCCTTATCACAATTTCAGGTTAGGCAAACAGGAAAGCAGTTCAAGTTTGGAATAGACTTGAACCCTTCCATATTAGCTATGCACTGCCTATCTCTAGCTAAGCTCCACCCACACCTCAATCGTGAGCGACCTCTGAACCCCCTGGCTAACAAAATTTCCATAAAGCCATATGTGTAAGCACAATATTTTGAAACTAATCTGACTGGTTGATGTTAGTTTAAGCAGATTTTATTTTTGTTCCAATGGAAGTATGATAAGATATGCGTCTTATACCCACGTCTCCCATATGCATAAACATATAACACACTGAAAACTGAAAGAATCATATCCCATAACCCATCCAACCACCCAGAGTCAATTTAGCCTGGAACTTGTTCCCGATATTGTATGGTCGTTTGAGGCACATTAAAATGTAATCAGTAGTTAGTAATCTGACTCGATGGAAAATTGATTCATTGAAATTTGTATGGCTCTGATGAGCGTTACACATGGTCGGAGTTGTTTTTAATGCTTAACTAGTTAATTTTGATTGGTTGAAGTAATAACTAGCCGATTGACCTTATGCAATACATTGACCCTTGTACATTGTCATGGATAAAAAGATCTGGAGTTCAGAAGTTTAATGATCAACCCATAGACTAACCAAGTCATCTACCACAATCACTTGACAATTGGCCTTACGCGATAGATTGACCATTTAGAATTAATCTCCCATGATTGAACGAGTTCCCAGAGACCGGAAAATGACGAGTCCAGACATGTAACCTGTCAATCATACTTGCACTATACATTAACGCATGTCAAATCATTATGTTAATTAACCGTAAGCTCACCTCATTGGATACCAGGAGGCATGTGACTTAATAATGGGGCAGGGCTTCGTGATTGGATGAGTTCCCTGAGTCAGGAAAAGACGAGTCCAGATATGTACCCTGTCAATCATACTTCCACTATACATTAACGCATGTCAAATCATTATGTTAATTAACCGTAAGCTCACCTCATTGGATACCAGGAGGCATGTGACTTAATAACGGGGACGGGTGTATGGTCACCCTCTACAGCTAACATTCAATCAAAACAGAGGAGATCTGGTCTCCTTTTTCAAACGTTTTCAAAAGGTGGCAGAGATCAAAGAAATAAAGGCGTCAAAATAACAAAGGCGAGAACAAAGGAAAGAACAAAAGAGAAATGTGTTAAAAAAGGCGACTAGCTCACCTCACTTCTACTGTGGGTTACCTGCATAGATTTAGTATTTACTTGCTATATCGCTCATGACCTTCTCAAAAGCAGAGTTTCAGAGTTCAGTATTTTCTCATCAGATGTATAGTCTCCATATAATATGTTTCTGTTACCAATCGCTCGATACACATGATACAACATGTTGCATACAACTTGTTCTAAGTGTCACACACGATCAATCAAACAAGCTGTGTACAACATGTTGTATGCAACAACTTGCACCGCGTATACACACTTACAACATGCTGTATGCAACAAAAGGTTGGCTGAAAAAATAGAACATTGTTCTATTCATCAACCTTTTTCATCCACCATTTTATGCGACGAATCAATAGACCTTTCCGTTTCAGCTATGCCTCATCCATCTCTAGCTAAGCTTCACCCGCACTTCGCCTGTGTTGATATCGATCGATCCCTGAACTCCCTGACTATCAATTTCCAGAAAACTATACAGGTAAGCTGTTGAATATTTTGAAACTAATTTGGCTCGGTGCTGTTGCTTACAATGACAGCAACAGCGTGCAGTGAAATTAGATTCAAAATATTCGACATCATGTTTATTAAATTGTAAAGACCTGCAGACTATTACGTGTCTTTTATGCTGTAATTGATTATGACGCCATCCTACACCTCGCATAGTTTGATGATGATGTCATAATTTAGATGAGCTTTACGAGGAGTATGAATGTTTATTTAATGCAAAAATACTAAAAAGTTTTGTGTGGGAGGAAATCCTGCAATAGGCCATCTCCCAAATTTTCTTTTTATCATAAACACCTCTCTTCATGTGTTATGCAGGGATCTTGTATGGGTCATGGATAGCTCGGAAAATATTTTTTAAATCATGAATTTATATGATTAAAACGTAATCATGAATAATTTTTACTGCGTAAAATAGTTCTAAACATACCCTTTAACTATTATTTAATGCGATCGGTCACAAAAATTGACATTTTGTTCAGTGAGTGTGAATGTCCATTTGCGCGCAAATAGAAGTGTATTTTTCCAAATATATCACTGGAATGACTAACTCGTACATTGAACAAGTCATTTCAATGATACATTTTCAAAACTAGTCTTTACTTGGCCTGCAAATGGACGTTTCTAAAAACCATTGCAGCTTTCGCCATTGATAAGCCTTTGTAGTTATGTCTGGGTAGTTTGTACCCAGGTCGATTAATCGAGTAGTCTAATAAGTTAATAACAATAAATCTTCAATACTCAACCATGATCAATTAAAGCAATAATCGCTCAAGCCTTGTCGTGGAAAATCTGGAAAGTGATGGAGTTTTAACATTAATATTCTTTCCTGGAAAACCAGTATTTTTCATTTAGGTCCGTGGACTGTGACAAATTATGCTACAAATATGTAATTTCTATTAAAAAGAGAAAATATATGAGAAGCCATCTGGGCGCATCTAGATCTCAAATGTTTCTCGGTTATAGACCTCATCTAGGTCACTCTGAAACTCGAGGTCTTTTACATGCCTTTCCATGACCTATGAAAGTGTACAAGTCTTCTTCTTCTTCTCCTTTTCGATCGCTGGTATCACACTTGGAGAGCCGTTCTCAAGATGAAATCTGTGGTTTTCTGCAGTTCTTCCACAGCCCCATACAGCTTTTCAAGAAAAGAGGTTGAGAAAGGCTAGATCTCTTCTCTCAGCAGCTGATACGTACTGCAACATTAAAGTATGTGCTCTGTGGTCTGTTCTGCTTCTCCACAAGGACAAGCGGGCGATGTCGTAAGGTGGAACCGCCTGTACATGTGTTGGTTTAGTCTGTTATGTCCAGTTCTGAGACGAAAAATGGTCACTTGCTCTGGCCTCGAGAGATGATGGTAGGCATCTTCTGATTGAGGTGTTGTATAGAGTGACTTGATGATAGTCTTCATCTCTGTATGGGTAACCATGTTTTCTGTCTGATTCTCTTCTGCACCCACCTTTGCCATCTTTTCTGCTTCCTCATTTCCATGGACTCCACAGTGCGAGGGGATCCACTGCAATGCTATCCGAAAGCATTTGATGGTTTGTAGTGCTTCTTCAAGTTGTGGCAGGTTACCTTTAGTGATAGTCTCAAGGACGAAGCGGGCATCAGATAAAAAGACAATCTGTGCAATAGGGTCTGCTGTTCTGCTGATGGTATTAGCTGCATGAACCAGTGCTTCGACTTCAGCTCTGTAGTTCGTGCTGTGTTTGCCTGTCGGTATTGCAGCTGACTCATGTTGTCCGTTTGGATACTGTATGTGGAGTCCGGCACCTCCGCTCCTAATTGCATCTTTGGCTGATCCATCTGTGTAGATTCTTATCCATGTCTCCTGAGGGTACATTTCTTCCAGCATGGCTAGGGTCAGGGCCTTCTTGCTCACATCACTGTGTTCATCTTTGGTTGTGAGATGAGGTACTGTTTGTGCGAATAGCTATGCTCTCTAGTTTGTTTTCCCAAGGTGGAGGATCAAGGGTGTGGTTTGGGCCTTCTATTTGTGCTGGCAACATTTCTTGGTGTTTCCTTTGAAGTGCTTTTGTCTCTTTCACAAAACTTGATCTTTTATGTCTTCCTGATGACAGCTGTGCTTGCCTGATCTTCATCGGGTGGTTGTTGAACGATTTGAACTTTGCAGCTTGGATCAGTGCTTTGCATTCCCTTCCTTTACTAAGTGGGGGGATGCCTGCTGTCTGCTCCATTTTTTCTATTGGTGTTGATCTCATTCCACCAGTGATGATGTGCAGTGCCTGGTTTTGTACTCTGTCGAGGTTCTGTTGATGAGATTTAGCTGCTGTCATCCATGAGCTGGATCCATACTCAAGGTGTGGTCGTACGACACCTAGGTAGATGGTCTTGAGGATCCTTCCATTGGCACCCCACTTTGTTCCTGCCAGCTTCCTCATGATGTTTAGCTTTCTTCTGGCCTTTGCCTCTGCGTTCTGGATGTGCTCCATCCATGTTAATCTTCTGTCATAGGTGACTCCCAGGTATGTCTGCTGGTCCTCGTACTCGAATGGAGTACCGCCCAGTGTCAGATTGCCAACCTTGGTTTTGGTGGACAGTGAGAATAGCATGGCTGATGATTTTTCTTTGTTGATGGTAATACACAAGCGATTGGCCCAAGCTGTAATTCTGTCCAAGGCGAGCTGCATTCTGTACGTGGCAGTCGTTGTGTACTCCTCAGTGCACCAGAGTACGAGGTCATCTGCATAGAGGGCTGCTTGGATCCCATTGGGCAGCTCTGCTACAATATCATTAATGACGAGTATGAACAGAGATGGTGATAATACTCCACCTTGTGGTAACCCTTGTCTCAGCAATACATTCTGTCCAGATTGTCCATCCACCAGCACCCTAGCTCTGAGATTGTGTAGGTATGACTTGGTCCATCGGAACACGTTGCCACCGATGCCTGTGCACCGGAGCTTCACGAGGAGGCCATCCTTCCACACCCTGTCAAATGCCTTCTGCAGATCAATAAAGGCAGCTAGCATCACCTTCTTGGCTTGAAAAGTGTCCTCTATGACCTGTGCAAGATGTGTTGTTTTATCTTCTGTGCTCCTGTATCTTCTGAAGCCGACCTGCTCTGAAACTATAATGTTCTCCGACTCCAGGTACCACTGCAACCGCTGGTTGATGATGCGCTCCATGGTCTTGCATATGCAGCGTGTAAGACTGATAGGACCGTAACTCAGCACTTTCGTCTTGTTCTTCCCTTTTTTCAGAATAGGAGTCATTCTGGCTTCCTTCCAGCACTGAGGAACCTCTCCATTGGTCCAACTGAGATTAAAGATATCTAGCAACTTGCGGAGAGGTGCATTACCAAGATGTTGGATCATTTCATTCGTAATGCCATCTGGCCCGGGAGATTTCTTCTTCTTCAATTGGCGGATAGACTTCTTCAGTTCCGCTAAACTAATGTCAACTTTCATTGCATCGTGAGTGTTGGTGTCTGTTCTTTCCTTTTGCTCTTTTCTAACCTCTTTTTGACGCATTCGTGGTATAGAAATGTTGCTTTCTTTTGCATATGCCTTCGCAAAGGCATCTGCAGCCATCTTTCCTGACAGTGTTTGTCCATCTGCTTCAAGAGTAATCTTCTCTCCCCCGACACCCTCATCATTCAGTGCTTTAGTCAGTCTCCATAGCTTTGTTGTGTCTCTCTCTAAATTAAACCCTGCCGTCTTTTCCCTCCAGCTTCTTCATTTGGCCTCCAGCTTGGTCTTTAGATACCTGGCTTTAGTTTGTTGTAGTGTGAAGTCGTTTCCATGACAGGGATTACCCTCTGCATCTTCTTTGGCCTTGTCTAGTTTATCATGTGCTGCTTGCAGTTCTCTTGTCCAGTAGGAGCGGTAGTTTTTTCTGAACCCTCGAGGAATCGCTTCGTTGGCAGCCTTAAGGATACTTGAATTAAATTCCTTGACCGCATTGTTGATGTTTCTCCCTTCTACTGCCATATTTTGGGTAAGCTCATTGGAACGAATGCCGAACAGACTCCAATTTGCCTTTTTGTAGTTCTACCTTGGATGTTGAGGTGAACTTGTTGAAATACTTCCAGAAAGAGAGAGGAGGATTGGGCGGTGGTCGCTTCCTCCTAATTACGATCCGACCACTCTACTGAGGTTTCTGTGAATGTCTTCTGTACAAAATGCCAAGTCTGGCATTGTTGTCGAGTGCCACCGGCGCGAGTAGAAGGTAGGCTGATCTGTGGGATCGTTGACAAGTAAAAGGTGCTTTTCAGCTTGCCATGCTTCAATGTCTTCTCCTCGTTTATCAAGTGTTCTGTATCCCCAGCTCTGAGACTGGCTATTAAAGTCTCCCGCAATGAGGAAGTGGCAGTCCGGGACCTGGATAGTGTCAAGTGAGAGATTCTTGTCATTAGGGCAGTAATAATTGACAATGTCTATCACAGAGTTGCTGGTTGTTACCTTGATCTTGATGTATTCTGCCGCTTCCATAAAAGTGTTGATCGAACTCGTACATTGAACAAGTCATTTCAATGATACATTTTCAAAACTAGTCTTTACTTGGCCTGCAAATGGACGTTTCTAAAAACCATTGCAGCTTTCGCCATTGATAAGCCTTTGTAGTTATGTCTGGGTAGTTTGTACCCAGGTCGATTAATCGAGTAGTCTATTAAGTTAATAACAATTAATCTTCAATACTCAACCATGATCAATTAAAGCAATAATCGCTCAAGCCTTGTCGTGGAAAATCTGGAAAGTGATGGAGTTTTAACATTAATATTCTTATCTGGAAAACCAGTATTTTTTCATTTAGGTCCGTGGACTGTGACGAATTATGCTACAAATATGTAATTTCTATTAAAAATAGAAAATATATGAGAAGCCATCTGGGCGCATCTAGATCTCAAATGTTTCTCGGTTATAGACCTCATCTAGGTCACTCTGAAACTCGAGGTTTTTACATGCCTTTCCATGACCTATGAAATTGTACAAGTCTGAGATATGTCAATTAGACAAATGTTATGAGCCTATGCATAACCCTTTAATGCTTAAATTACTTCAAGAAAATTTTTATGAACAGAAAATGTCTGTTTGCAGATAAGATTATTTTTGAGGATTTATCACTGGGATGACTGGCTCGGTTATTGAGCCATTCACATCAGTGGCAAGTATTCAAAGGTAGTTTTCCCTCGCTCTGCATATGCGCATTTCACAAGGCCACTGTAGATACTAGATAGCATATTGGCTATTAAAGGGTTAATACGATAGAAAATCGCTTATGAGAAAGAAACTTTTAATTAACAATGTGGTTCCCAAACTGACTGTCTTACTTCTAGTAAGATTTAGACAATAGCAGGTTCAAATACATGATGTAGGTATACCCATTTGTTCCACAACAGTTCTAATTCAGTCCATAGCTCAGTCTGTCAATGAATCCCCTACTTGGAATGAAGTCATGATGCATGATTTTATATGAAATGATTATCCTTACTGATATGACTGGTATTATCTGGCTAAGTTTGTCGTTGACCCATAAAATCACTGTTTTTCTCAATTTTAAATCGATCAGTAGACATTCAGGTAGATTGTTGACACAAAATTGGTTGGAAGCTGTTTGTCACAAAGGAAACTGTTCTTTGGCATGTTAGAAAGCAACGGTTTCCAGGCACATTAAGTCCCAAAATAGTCAACATAATCTTGTATTAATTTAAATATTTTGATACAAATTATATCACTCAGGTTTCCAACTGAATTAAATTATTCAACAGTTTAGCTCTTTAACACTCATTTCAGCCTGCATTCTTGCACTGGTCTTGTGAAATGTCAATTTGCAGATCAAGAGAAGAAGAATATTCGATATGCCCATGTCTGTGAACCCAATCAACGTATGAAACATAAGAGCAGAGTTCAAGAATCACTTGACCTTATTAAGTACACATTTACTTGTCATTCGTGGGATTAATGGCTGCGACAACAACCTCGCCTTTGTTCAAAATCAGTTCAAAAATGCATTCAAAATATTGTGTGATAAGTACCAAGAACTCATGCCCGTATGAGTTAGAGATTTCAGCACAAAAGATGAGATTGCAAAGGCTGGAGAACGACTGATTCTTGCTCTCTACGGAGGGATTACTACTGATAATCTAGACAATTTTAGATACACAGCTTATAGATGTTCATTTGCAAAAACCTCTTTATGTAGTTCTTTCCAGCTGGTGTCACTCCCACTCACCAGTTCTGCTGCACACGAACACTCTTTAGGTGGTATACCTATAAGTGCAAACCTGATATTTTGACACTCTAAAGCCTTTAGAATGGGGATGGAATGAGAGATATGGTGGTGTTTGTCCAATCACTTCTCATGATCCAGTTTCTCCAAAGTCACTGTTGAACTTCATTAGTTTTGTATGTAAATCTGGATGTTCCAAGTCTTGTGTGTGTCAGAAAATAAGACTCTTCTGTTCCAACATATGTAAAATATGTATGGGAATAGACTGCACTAATGTTCATCTGCCTGGAATCAATCTGGATGAAGATGATGACCATACAATTGATTTCTGGGTCTAAACAATTGAACAATGTTGATGTGAAATAACAAAAGACGGTGCTGCGTTTTTTGGGCTAGGGATAGTATTTCGGCTGCTATAAAAACATACTTGCAAGTTTTCAGTATTTACTATGCTGGTTGATAGAATAATATCCCAGAAGAGAGAATAAAACATTGCTCATAGTGATATTTGAATAAGGGCAGTTCTTACACATACACAGATTTCACTTAGCGAACGTACGTGAATTGTGCATGCTATTTTGGCAACTCTTGTCATTTTCCCTCATATATGGGTCATCTCTTCTTCAAATATATAGTTTTTTTCTTTAGCAAAAAACTTGTATTTAATAATTTAACACATCTGAATATGAAAAAGTCTGTTATGATTATATACACTGGTGAATAACACTTTGGGTACTGAGCTCCATTCTTTCAAATCCGCACTTGAAGGTGTCTTCAGGAAATATGCTTTAGAAAATATTGCACAAATGGGTTTTTGGGGGACTTTTAATATGATAATAGGAAGATATTAATCTTTTCATATAGAGAAAATCAACTTTGTATTATTTTTTTTGCTACATTATCCTAATGTTACTGGACTATGGGTGGAGACGCCTTGAGTGGATACAACGTGGTCGAGGAATTCTACTTACTCACAAATTAACTGGCACATCTTGGGTTTTAAATTTAAGCTGGTGGTGGCGAATCGGTGGAGTACGTCGCGGAGATTGTGAACAGATTTACCATCAATGGTGACAGTTTGTGTTTGATTGGTCAGATTTGAATGACACCAAGCTAAAGCTGAGTCGGTTACTCCAAACATATTTTCTAGTCTAGCATGTAGTCAGTCATGATCTATTGTGTCGAATGCTGACCACCGGTCTAGTAAAGTCAACACTCTGATCATATTGTTATCAGCGGCTCTCATCACATCATTTTGTACTCTTGCTAATGCTGTCTCTGTTGAACAGAATGCCGTGTAAGCAGATTCTAATGACTCACATGAGACTGGAATCAGGAAGCCGCCACCTTTTCGATGATTTTCGAGACAAATGCCAAATTAGACACTGGGCAATAATTCTTCAGATTCTCAGGGTCTAAGCTTTTTGAGTAATGGTCTGACTCGGGCACATTTGCATGTGGAAGGCATTACAGCTTGAATCATGGAGTTATTATTAATTTTTTCCAGGAATGGCAACAACTCATCTATACACTGATTAATTAGAGCGATTGGGATTAGGATCAATCGCACAAGATTTTGTCGGTACTCTGTTGATCAGCTTCTTGAATTCATCATCATTGACAGCAGCAAATTGTGATAGATAATTAATGGATGTGAAATTAGTCTCAGGTATATTCACTGAATTGTGGTATGTACTATTTTTTAGTGTTCCTTATTTTGCAGATCTTATCATTAAAGAAGTTGGTAAATTTGTTTGCCAGTTCCAACAGTGTTTCATTGCTTGGTAGTTTTGCTAGTCCATTTTTGTGCATCAGCTTGTTTGTAACTGAAAACAGAGGCTTACTCTTATTGCCACACATTAGGATCTCGTTAGAGTAGTAGTCACGTTTACATGATAGCAATGAGATATTACCAACTTTACATTGTTCTTTATAGATTTTGTGATCGATACTTAGTTCAGATTTTATCCATTTTCTCTCAAGGTGGCGACGTTCACGTTTAGCATCATGGATTCCATTAGAATACCATGGAGCATGTGGTCGCAATAGAAGAATTTATGTGCGTTCTGGTGCATGATTATCAAGGATTTCAAGCAAAGTAGTGTTAAAGCGATTGGCCGTGCTATCAACGCATTCATTGTCCATTATTGCAGTGCTGGAGAGTGATGAGAGTGAAATGTCTTTCGAGGTCAATGTCATGGAGACGACGGAATATAATGATGTTTTTCTGTCGTGGTGGTTTCTGACATTTTATTGAGCACATAATCGCGTAGTGATCACTGGCTGGTTTGCTATCGCTATCGTGAAAACTAGGATCAGTTACCCACAACTGTTCAACTATCGAATCAGTGGGATGAGTGATTAGCACATCTAATGTATGACCTTTCTTGTAAGTCGGTGTGTTTATGTGCTGTGTTAAGCCAACGTCAAAAAGCATTTTCTTTAAGCTGTTTGCAGCATTATCATTCTGCTGATCCAGGTGAAAGTTCAAATACACGACTATAAGGAAGTTACTCGAAATGGCCGAATGTGAGTCCAGGAACACAGCCCATTCATCAAAGAATTCAGTTTAGTGAACTTATTTCTTAGGGAAGGCGGAGGTCTGTAAACTACAGCGACACTTAGCCCAGCTGTTCCCGTCGTAATTTGGCACTGAATGAGTTCAAAGGTCGAAAATATTGAGGCCCATATTGACGTGGAATGGTCTTGTTGTTGAGATGGTTCGAGCGGCAACCATGTTTCCTGGAGAGCGACTACCTCGATGTTGCTAGAAATCACAAAATCAGAGACGATGATATATTGTACATTATGAGTTTGAGGCGAGACTCATATCCTTTTTTACTGAAAGTCTGTATGGCTAATAAAATCACCAAATAGGTTAATTTATTGGCTAATAATTCCAGGTAGTCAGGTCCCTGTATAAGTATTCATATCAAGGTAGCTTTTTAGCATTCTGTCAATGTGCCATTGTCTTGTGACATGTGTCATATATTTGTTGATGTACAAATGTTCTGTAATATGTGTAAGGAATCTGTCGCTCCATATGCCATGCCTTTGATGGACTGCCTGTTTAGAGTATATTAATATGTATAGAAAAAACATGAAATAAAGCATCTTTGAATCTTGAATTTTGAATCTCCCAGCGGAACAGTATTTGATGATACCTAGCATGCCTGACTAAATAGTCCTACTATTTACTGAGATGTCACCACATTCATCGCATTGAGAGGAATGGAATGGCATAAATCAGTACATATTTCGACTAGTTGTTCTATAGGGTAGCCACAAGCCTGGAATTTAAAGAAATGGGAATGCTCTGGTTTTGTCACCCACCTGTAAAATTGTATTGTATACAGAGATTGGAGTATTCCAGGGTTATCTGGATTTCCAGATTTTTCATAGACCTAGAACATCCAAGGACATCCGACATCCACTCAGGCCATCAGCCATTATAGATACCAGATTTTTCATGATCATCCACTGCAATCTCTGTATTATGAGGAATTACTTCCGTCTCAGTCTGTGGATATATGTACAATGTAAATTACAATAAATCAGTATATATGAATCTAAAGTTCAGTTACGAAACATCACAAAAATATAATGCCACCCTTAACTGACCTTAGATTCATATATGGGAAAACATGGCCCAGCCTCTCTGATTTGAAATTGACGCACTACATGTGTGCTATGTGGTCCACATCTGTGTGACTCTAAACCAGCTCTATAACATATATTTGGACAAAGTGACGGATCCTCCCATCCGTCTGCCCAAATATATGTCATAGGGCTGGTTTAGAGTCAGAGCAGACTCGAACTAGTCATACTAGGTCTAATATTACAACCTTCCTAACTAAGTCTCAACTACCAGCTGCTTTCCACTTTTGTGTTGAAGTGATGAGTTCTCTCAACCCTAAGCGCCGCCTCACTCTTTTTAATAATGGCTATCCCAAATATAAATCATAAAAATAAATAAAAATAGTAACAGTAACTAATACCAGGTATATTATCTTATTTGCTACAAACAACTTGCGTGTTAGCCTATGCCCAGATGGGCTGCATATTTGTGATGTGGATATTTAGTGAATCAATCATGAAATAAATGACTTTGAATCCTGAGAAGCTATTTCATGCATTCCTGGTCATGAGAATGCGAATATATTTATACCCTGCGTTATTATACATTGTGGTCAAACGCAGCCTTTTATTCAGATTCAAATCAATTATACACGCATTCATACAATTTGACCCCATTGAACTCATTTAGTATTGTGGTGGGGTATCACATGCTCTAAGCCTGTATTTACAGCACTGGTCCTATTTCTAATTTAAATTTAATTATCTTCATTAATTGATATTTAACTGGTCATCGAGTTAGTTATTCCAGTGGTAAAATTCTCAAAAATAGTATTCTCTCGGTCGGCAAATGGTCATTTCTCTTGCTCACTGCAGAAGCAATTTTTGGTGTATATGAGTGCTAAATGCTTAACCCTCCAATTTGTTAACATGTTTAAAAAAACCTATGTGAAATGAACTTCTTCCATACTCTTTCCATACATAATTTATCAATTTCCTAAACTATTTTATGATGTCTCCAATTAGCGTTCAGATAAAAACTGACAAATTTCGCGCAAAAAAAACACCTTGGAAATCGTCAATATTTGTAATAATATCTAAGATGTTGCAAATGTTAACCACACTGACATCTGACAATATTATGATTTTCTATATTTTTCTAAACATTTAGCAGAAAATGTTGAATTTTCTAAACCTTCCAAGGCCTGGAAACGGGTTTCTCATAATTCTTTAACTTTTCCAGATATGTGTTTGAACCGTGTTAATATAAAGAAAATTTAAATTTTATCATAGAAAATGTCCATTTGCAGACCAAGAGATTATTTGGAAAATTTACCACTGGAATGACTGGCTCTGCTATCAAGACAGTCATTCCAGTTGTAAATTTTCAAAAGATAGTTTTCTCGTGGTCTGCAGATGGATATCTCAAAACCACTTCTGAAGCAGTTGTTGGCCAGATTCAGGATTACGTGGTAATACATGTACCTTAGACTTTGATGATATGTTTTAAGGAGACACAATTCATAATTTAAACTAGGATAAATGAGCCAAGAACATTATCTAGTGCAGTCTCACAAAATTCAATTGGCCTACATGAGAAGGGAGACAATTTCTCCAAGTTTTCAATATAACTTTCAGGTTGACATACCATACTGTCCATACATACAGGGTGGGCGATTTGGGGTGTGTTGGTGGGGGTGGGGTGGGTTGGGAGTGGTCTATAAAAGGTATATATGTATAGTCAAGTAGTCAAAGTCTGCACATAGGGTGTTCAGGGTCAAAGTTGTCATTCATTGAGCTGTTGGCATTCCTGGAGTACATAGTATGACTTGTGAGAAAATTTCTGCAAATTTATGTACAGTGAATTTGATTATCTCAGAACAGATTGTACCAAGGAAGACCTGTCCTAAAACCAAACCATGTAGGACTGTTCACATGCATCTTGCATCTTACGGTAACCCATGTGCACAGCTGTAGTACTGATCATAATGACACATGCAATAGAAAGGCTTGAGACTATAGTTAATGTACATTTAATATTTAGACTTATCTTAACTGTCCATTTCATTCTGTATGTCATGGCTAAACTAGGGTTTGAAACAAGAAATGGCATCTACATTAGGATTTGAATAACCGTATTGGAACTACATAGATTGATATTATAGCATATCAGCCAGATATGCGCAGGTATGTAAAAAGATATAGACTCAGTTTTAGGTTAGACCTGGTAATAAATCTTGTATCCTCAGTTTATGTAGTGATTTGTTACCAAGCTTAGGCTAAACCGATGTTTAAACCGCCTTATTGAATCCCAGCCTAAAGGTTTGTGTTTCTTAGAAACGTAGTATCACATTTCAATTAAATTCTCACTAACAATTTAGCTAATTATTTGCAATCAGAAGTCCCATTTATTTCACATCATTACCTTAACATTTTACCAATTTACAACCAAAATCAAGATTTTATTTCCAGGGTTCACACTCATACATTTTTATCATAAGAAAGGTTATGACAGTGAAAAGAGACAGAACAAGATCTTCAATATCTGCTTGCTTTTACTTACCATAGTCTGTGTGCATCTTCCTTCTTGTACGCGAAGTAGCACGATCAAATCCATCTTAAAACTGCTTTCATTGAAAAGCAAATAATACAATGTTTGTATCATTTTTAATTTCCAAGTTTAAATTTCTAAAACTGTACAATTTAGTTAAATTTGGCCAGTTTCCAAGGTGAGCTTTCTAGACAGGCTCAGGGATCCTGGTCATTTGTCGGAGGGGGAGAACACCCAAAATTTCAAGGGAGTTTGCTCTTGAAAATGGGCTTATTTCGCCACCAGCAGGTAGGTAAACGAATTGACTACCCTGGGGGGCACGTACTCCCGAGTGCCCCCCCCCTCCACACCTTGGATTCGCCACTGACCTGGCCTGTCTGGTTGAGT
>JAVVLW010004036.1:0-75000 GCA_034401795.1 Chaetoderma sp. LZ-2023a | reverse complement strand
AATGACAAGTAAATTTGTACTTAATAAGGCCAAGTGATTCTTGAACTCTGCTCTTATGTTTCAAACGTTGATTGGGTTCACAGACATGGGCATATCGAATATTCTTCTTCTCTTGATCTGCAAATTGACATTTCACAAGACCAGTGCAAGATTGCAGGCTCAAATGAGTGTTAAAGAGCTAAACTGTTGAATAATTTATTTCAGTTGGAAACCTGAGTGATATAATTTGTATCAAAATATTTAAATTAATACAAGATTATGTTGACTATTTTGGGCCTTATTGCACCTCGAAACCGTTGCTTTCTAACATGCCAAAGAACAGTTTCCTTTGTGACAAACACCTTCCAACCAATTTGGTGTCAACAATCTACCTGAATGTCTACTGATTGATTTAAAATTGAGAAAAACAGTGATTTTATGGGTCAACGACAAACTTAGCCAGATAATACCAGTCATATCAGTAAGAATAATCATTTCATATAAAATCATGCATCATGACTTCATTCCAAGTAGGGGATTCATTGACAGACTGAGCTATGGACTGAATTAGAACTGTTGTGGAACAAATGGGTATACCTACATCATGTATTTGAACCTGCTATTGTCTAAATCTTACTAGAAGTAAGACAGTCAGTTTGGGAACCACATTGTTAATTAAAAGTTTCTTTCTCATAAGCGATATTCTATGGTATTAACCCTTTAATACCCAATATGCTATCAAGTATCTACAGTGGCCTTGTGAAATGCGCATATGCAGAGCAAGGGAAAACTACCTTTGAATACTTGCCACTGATGTGAATGGCTCAATAACCGAGCCAGTCATCCCAGTGATAAATCCTCAAAAATAATCTTATTTGTAAACAGACATTTTCTGTTCATAAAAATTTTCTTGAAGTAATTTAAGCATTAAAGGGTTATGCATAGGCTCATAACATTTGTCTAATTGACATATCTCAGACTTGTACACTTTAATAGGTCATGGAAATGCATGTAAAAGACCTCGAGTTTCAGAGTGACCTAGATGAGGTCTATAACCGAGAAACATTTGAGATCTAGATGCGCCCAGATGGCTTCTCATATTTTTTCTCTTTTTAATAGAAATTACATATGTGTAGCATAATTCGTCACAGTCCACAGACATAAATGAAAAATACTGGTTTTCCAGGAAAGAATATTAATGTTAAAACGCCATCACTTTCCAGATTTTCCACGACAAGGCTTGAGCGATTATTGCTTTAATTGATCATGGTCGAGTATTGAAGATTTATTGTTATTAACTTATTAGACTACTTGATTAATCGACCTGGGTACACACTACCCAGACAAAACTACAAAGGCTTATCAATGGCGAAAGCTGCAATGGTTTTTAGAAACGTCCATTTGCAGGCCAAGTAAAGACTAGTTTTGAAAATGTATCATTGAAATGACTTGTTCAATGTACGAGTTAGTCATTCCAGTGATATATTTGGAAAAATACACTTCTATTTGTGCGCAAATGGACATTCACACTCACTGAGCAAAATGTCAATTTGTGTGACCGATCGCATTAAATAATAGTTAAAGGGTATGTTTAGAACTATTTTACGCAGTAGAAATTATTCATGATTACGTTTTAATCATATAAATTCATGATTTTAAAAATATTTTCAGTTTTCGATTTAATCACATAATTGGGCAAGCTATCCATGACCCATACACGATCCCTGCATAACACATGAAGAGTGGTGTTTATGCTAAAAAGAAAATTTGGGAGATGGCCTATTGCAGGATTTCCTCCCACACAAAACTTTTTAGTATTTTTGCATTAAATAAACATTCATACTCCTCGTAAAGCTCATCTAAATTATGACATCATAATCAAACTATGCGAGGTGTAGGATGGCGTCATAATCAATTACAGCATAAATGACACGTAATAGTCTGCAGGTCTTTACAATTTAATAAACATGATGTCGAATATTTTGAAACTAATTTCACTGCACGCTGTTGCCATCATTGTAAGCAACAGCACCGAGCCAAATTAGTTTCAAAATATTCAACAGCTTACCTGTACAGTTTTCTGGAAATTGATAGTTAGGGAGTTCATGGATCGATCGATATCAACACAGGCGAAGTGCGGGTGGAGCTTAGCTAGAGATGGATGAGGCATAGCTGAAACGGAAAGGTCCATTGATTCGTCGCATAAAATGGTGGATGAAAAAGTTTGATCAATAGAACAATGTTCTATTTTTTCAGCCAACCTTTTGTTGCATACAGCATGTTGTAAGTGTGTACACGCGGTGTAAGTTGTTGCATACAACATGTTGTACACAGCTTGTTTGATCGTGTGTGACACTTACAACATGTTGTATGCAACATGTTGTATCATGTGTATCGAGCGATTGGTAACAGAAACATATTATATGGAGACTATACATCTGGTGAGAAAATACTGAACTCTGAAACTCTGCTTTTGAGAGGGCCATGAGCGATATAGCAAGTACATACTAAATCTATGCAGGTAACCCACAGTAGAAGTGAGGTGAGCTGGTCGCCTTTTTTCACACATTTTTCTTTTGTTCTTTCCTTTGTTCTCTCCTTTGTTATTTTGACACCTTTATTTCTTTGATCTCTGCCACCTTTTGAAAACGTTTGAAAAAGGAGACCAGATCTCCTCTGTTTTGATTGAATGTTAGATGTAGAGGGTGACCATACACCTGTCCCCTCATTAAATCATGTGCCTCCTGTAATCCTATCAGGTGAGCTTAAGGGTAATTAGTGTAATGATTGACAATAGTTAATGCATAGCGTAATGATGATTGACAGGGCACATATCTGGACTCGTCTTTTCTTGACTCAGGGAACTCATTCAATCACGAAGCCCTGCCTCGTTATTAAGTCACATGCGTCCTGGTATCCAATGAGGTGAGCTTACGGTTAATTAACTTAATGAATTGACATGCGTTAACGTATAGTGCAAGTATGATTGATAGGTTACATGTCTGGACTCGTCATTTTCCGGTCTCTGGGAACACGTTCAATCATGGGAGATTAATTCTAAATGGTCAATCTATCGCAAAAGGCCAATTGTCAAGTGATTGTGGTAGATGACTTGGTTAGTCTAATGGGTTGATCATTAAACTTCTGAACACCAGATCTTTTTATCCATGACAATGTACAAGGGTCAATGTATTGCATAAGGTCAATCAGCTGGTTATTACTTCAACCGATCAAAATTAACTAGTTAAGCATTAAAAACAACTCCGACCACGTGTAACGCTCATCAGAGCCATACAAATTTCAATGAATCAATTTTCAATCGAGTCAGATTATTAACTACTGATTACATTTTAATGTGCCTCAAACGACCATACAATATTGGGAACAAGTTCCAGGCTAAATTGACTCTGGGTGGTTGGATGGGTTATGGGATATGATTCTTTCAGTTTTCAGTGTGTTATATGTTTATGCATATGGGAGACGTGGGTATAAGACGCATATCTTATCATACTTCCATTGGAACACAAATAAAATCTGCTTAAACTAACATCAACCAGTCAGATTAGTTTCAAAATATTGTGCTTACACATATGCCTTTATGGAAATTTTGTTAGCCAGGGGGTTCAGAGGTCGCTCAATCCCAACACGATTGAGGTGTGGGTGGAGCTTAGCTACAGATAGGCAGTGCATAGCTAAAATGGAACAGTTCAAGTCTATTCCAAGGTTGAACTGCTTTCCTGTTTGCATAACCTGAAATTGTGATAAGGAGATTTTGTCCTTGAAAAGGGTCTAAAAGCTCTACCACAGTATTTTATATCACAAACTTCAGCATACTTCATCTACCTATCGTCTCTTTCTCAATCTTTCATATGTGCACACCCACCTGAACGCACCACACATGCATGCCTGCACACCCACAAGCCCGCATGCATGCCCACTCGCACACATGCATGCAACCCTGTATGTACCCATCACCAGCCATATACATGCACGCATTCCTGTACATATGCATGCACACATGCACACTATGACGAAACATCTAATGTGATGCATAGGACCATAAGAGCTAGTAAATTTGTGATAAGGTTTCGTTAAGATTATTTTAAATTGTAACATATTCTGTTCATATTTACACTTTTTTGTACTCAGATTTGTATATACATACTTAGATTCTGTTATGGAGAGCGTCTGCATATCGGGAGAGGGTTACCTTCGGGAATTGCCCCTGGACTGATTGGTTAGGCTATCTAGAAAGTCATTTCATAGTTAAAAGTCTGTGGCTGGTCTTCTCTTGGTCTGAAAACGCAACATGATTGAGGTGTGGGTGGAGATTATCTAGAGTGTGGAGGGCATGTCTATTAGCGCACTGAAGGCAATCGGATATTCCACTATAATCATTTAATAGACCATCAAGTTGTACGAATTGTATGTCTTTACTATTTAATAAACATTATGTATAATATTTTGAAAGTAAATTGACTGGGCGTTGTTGTTACCATAGGCAGTAACATCGCACAGTCAATTTACTTTCAAAATATTCAACAGCTTACCTATTGCTAGGCACACGTATTACTAATATTAAAAATTGGTATATTTGCTAACACAGTTTCAGCAAGTACCAAGTTTATTGAAGTAAAAAACTCCCAGGTCACTATGATTTCAGTTATTAAAAACGCAATGACCCAAGTAGGCATACACGAGCTTAGCAATAACGCAATGCAATATTTCCAACATATGGGCTATTAGAACTACATGTTTCTCCATTTGCTAACGCCCCCCACACCCTACACCCCAGGGCCACCCCGCACTTCCACCGACCAGGATTATGAATAGCTATCAGAAAACATGTGAGATGAGCAGTTCATTCAGCCATCTCCTCCGGCATGCATCATTAGCCATCTGTGCCAGACATCTGTGTAACTCTAGGAGCTACATCAAAATTATAATTCTGGAAAAAATGTGAAAATAGACTTTGAAAGGTATTTTAACCCACATGTTTAAAAGACAGGCTTAAGCTATATTGTTAAAACATCTGCAGATGACTAACGTGTAAAAACAAACTAAATTTAGGTCAACAGCCTATTTATTACAACGTTTATTTCCACGTTCAAAGACTATAAGCTTATAATCTAATAATATATGGGCTAAAATTTCGACGATTCTATCACTTTTTGTTAGATTGATCAATGTCTCTATAATTGAAATCATTGTCAGTCCATGAATCCTATGATACAGATAATATATGGAAAACTCCGCAATGAGTTGATAATAGCGGTTGCACAGTAATGCCATTATTTGTCTTGCCAAAAAACACATCTAAAGTTATTTCTTAGTTGTACTGTAACATCCTTCTGAAACATAATAATATACACATTATTTAACCCTTTAAGACCTAAGTTATTTTTAGAAAAAATTTACTTATTGAAAGTCAATTTGCAGACCAAGATAAGACTTTAAAAGTTTACCACTGGAATGACTGGCTCGGTTATCTACCTAGTCATTCGAGGGGTAATTTTTATCTTGGACTGCAAATATTCATTCCCCAAGACCACAGAGGCCAGTCTTAGCTGGCTTCATCATGGAAAGGTTAATCAGAGCACATAAAACCCATTTTAAGGAAAAAACATGACAAGGTTAAAAAGATTTTAATGAAATCGAATCATTAGATCCTAAGACGGTTTTGAACACTTGCGAAGTCTAGGACATAATGCTAATTAACAATGAAACTTTATGCATGCATAATAGGCAGATATAGAGCCCTAGCTGATGAAGATCATTTTCAAATCTGTACTTTTGAAAGCTGTTGCTGGCTTTAGCATCAACAAGCTCCGGAAATATTATTTTCAAAATGCACATCAATGGTTGCTTCAAGTTGTGATTTGTGGTCACACATGTATACATGTGGCCGAGTGTGGACGTGGTCGTGCATACATACAAACCTATATCTGCATGGGCGGCCATGCGACTACACACATGGCCACTATGATTTCTGGATGGACATGCAGCTACACATTTATACATGTGGCCGAGTGTGTTGGTGGCTCGTACATACAAACCTATATCCGCATGTGCGGCCTTGTGGATTTGCCATCGCATGTGCATGTGAGTGTGGGGTTCGAGCGTAAATCCAGTCCAATAAAATGTTTCAGATTCACTCCCTTTTTTCACTACAGTTTAAATAGGCCAAAGGGATGTACGTATATTTTATCTACATCACAATTAGGGAACCTTAGGCAGTAAGAAGACCTTTACAACTACAAGCCGAAGAACCCTTCACCAATAAAATTTAGATTAAAATAATAGGTTTATCTTATAATCAATATGCCAAGATATAAATGTCTCGAATGTGATTCAACTTTTGCTAGGTCATAAGAAATAAGACCCAATTCCATAGCAATAAAGATAGCAAAATCTAGAGAATGAAGATGAAGATATGACAGTGATGAAGCATGAAGAGGATTAGCCAATGGATTCAGACAGTGAAACCTGTTATGACTCAACACGGTCTGAGAGCGATGATGCCTTAAAAGCGTCTGAGCACGATGATGAAAGTGATTATGAAAAAGAAGACATCGACAATGACTCAATGGAGTCTGAGAGCGATGATGAACATGAAACTGAAAAAGAAGTCAAAGGCAATCGGGAGCTCTTTGCCATATTCCAAAATATTAAGCAGGCCTTAGACATTGAACAATCAATTAGATGACGAGGGTGGTGAAATGAACATAGACACCCAAAGGTGTAGACAATGAGTCTATTTCCATATATATATATACTGATGCGTTAGTTACAAAGTGCACTGACATAATGCACCAATGGAGAAGATTAGAGATCTCTATGCTCATTAAAATAATTTGTATGGAAACTAAACATTTTATCACTAAGGGGTATGCATACGATGAAGCAGTCTTTGCAGCATTTTGCAAAAGGGAGTTTCTGATCATGGCGTATGTAAGCAACAATCAAGATGCCAACGTTAATGATGATGCGGATGATGATGATTCCGGAGGTGATATTGATGGATCTGATACTGAAAGTATTGATATGGCTGCTGTGTAAGGTATCAGTCTAAATGTAGACGCGCAAATCTCCAGAACATTGACAATTTGCTTATGCTGGTAACAGAAGTCATATGCCTATCCTATGTAATATGCTGAATCCAATAACATTATAAGTATTGACAATGATCGTAATGTCACCACGGACTACCAACACACACACGCACGCACGCACGCACGCACACACACACACACACACACACACACACACACACACACACACACACACACACACACACACACACACAAACACACATTCGCACATGCACGCCCGAACGCACGTACATACGCATACATGCATACATACGCACACATGCAAGCAATCATGCTCACATGCACTCACACATGCATACGTACCCAAATACATTACACACGCATACATGCACGTATGTAAGCACGCCCACATGCACGCACACACATACATGCACACACGCAAGCGTGTGCATACCAATGTATTGTTATTTAGAAAATTAAAAAAAACCACCCAATTGTATTTTTGTATTTATATTTTTTCAATGAACTGCTTTTGACTGAATGTTGCGGCTGTTACCATGACCAATGATAGGATTTGCAAGTCCCAGTGTCTTCTTTAACCACATTGCAATGTCATCAAAGTGCTCATTGTTAACCATTCATGATGAAGACAGACAAAACCGGCGTATACAGTGGTCTTGAGGAAGTCCATTTGTAAGCCAAGACAAGATGTTTCTTGCAAATTTACCATTGGAATGACTGGTTCGATAACTCAGACAGTCATTCCAGTGCTAAAATTTCAAAATATTCTTGTCTCGGGTTGAAAATGAACATTCAATTTACAAATAATTTAATTTTCTTGATCAAATTTAGTCATTAAAGGGATAAAGTAACATGAAAGTCATGATCACAGTATGGAAACAATGTTGATGGAAGCCGTTGCTATCTTAAAGAGAAAAGGTTTGGAGCAAATTTGTTTCGAAAAAACAGCAATACTTATTGTATAAAGTGGAATGGAATTGAGTAATATACTGCTATAAGATCTGTATCACTACATGTAATAGATGACTCCATTTACCTATGCCCCGCATGCTTCTAGCTATGCCCCGCTCATTTCTACCTATGCCACATCTATTTCTAGCTAAGCTCATCCCATGTATTGAGCCCATTGGGGGTCAATTTCTATACATTAAACCCTGAATTCTCAGAACCTCAATTTCAATATAACTGAACACGGCATGCTGTCAAATCAGAACCTGCACACCGTGATTTTGTCTCCATTATTGCGCATGACCCGACACACACACCCGTCATCACTCCTCTGAACAGTCTACAGCTGTTACAATTTAATTAAATTATAATAGCATGCATATCTGTAACTAAGTAGTTTTGTCATTTATAAATTCATTTATATAGTCGTGTACTTCAAAGAAGTTATTGAAAAAAACTTGAATTGAATTGGTGTAGGCTCGGGATGTACACACAACCCACGTGGCTAATGACCCCGAACAAACGAAAAGCTCTCTAGGAAAAATCTATAATGCTTGCTTTATATCCGGCTTAGGAATAAATTTAGAGTACAGTCCAGTACAGAAATAACCTAGAACCTTTACAAAACAAAATAAAATATACTGTCGAATATTTTGCACATAACTGGATGGAAAGACATTGTTGCCTATGGAAGCAATTGCCTTCAAATCAAATTACGCCCAAAATACAGAAGGGAACAGTTCTTAAGAACATGTTTGCTGTTCACGTTTATATACATGTTATCTTACCACTGGGCAATTTCCGAAGATAATCCTCTCCCGGTCTGCAGATGCTCTCCATAACAGAATCAAAATATGTATATACAAACCTGAGTGCAAAAAAGCGGAATATGGTACCCATAAAAATCTTAACGAAACCTTATTAAAAATTTACTAGCTGTTATGGTCATGCATTATGCATCACGCTAGACATTTCATCATAGTGCGTGCGTGTATGCATGTGCATGCATGGGCGTGTGTGCGTATGTATGAGCGTGCATGCATATGGACAGGTGTGCATATATACTGGCTTGCGTGAATGCATGCAGGCATGCGTGCAGGCTTGCAGGCATGCATGCATGGTCCGTGCATGCGGGCATACACATGTGAGGTATTGAGAGAGAGAGAGAGAGAGAGAGAGAGAGAGAGAGAGAGAGAGAGAGAGAGAGATGAATTATGCGGAAGTTTGAGGTATGAAATTGTGGTAGAGTTCTTAGACCCTTTTCAAGGACAAAATCTCCTTATCACAATTTCATGTTGTGCAAACAGGAAAGTGGTTAATATTTAGAATGTACCTGAACCATTCCATCTCTAGCTAAGCTCAATGCCTACCTCGATCGTATTGTGATCGATCAATCTCTGAACTCCCTGGCTAGTTAAAATGTAACCTGTAGTTGTTAATCTAACTTGATTGAAAATGGATTTATTGAACTTTGTACGACCCTGATGATCATTACACGTGGTCGGAGTTGTTTTTAATGCTCAACTAGTTAATTTTAATGATTGGAGTAATAACTAACCGATTGTCCTTATGCAATATATTGACCCCTGTACATTGTCACTGTCAAAATGATCTGAGGTTCAGAAGTTTAATGCTCAACCGATTATACTAACCGAGTCGTCTTCTACAATCGCTAGACAATTGGCCTTAAATGATAGATTGACCATTTAGAATTAATCTCCCATGATTGAATGAGTTCCCAGAGCCCCGAAAAAGACGAGTCCCGACATGTAATCTGTTATACTTACACTATACATTATCGCTTGTAAATCATTACACTAATTACCAATACCCTCACCTCATTAGAGTCACATTACTTAAGGAGTGTGTGGGGCTTCACGATTGAATGAGCTCCCAGAGTAAGTAATTACCCTTCAGCTCACTTGATTGGATGACAGGAGGCACATGATTTAATGAGGGGGATGAGCTTATGGTCACCATCTATATCTAACATGTAATCAGAATGGAGGAAATCTGGTCAGCTCACCTCACTTCTACTACCCACAGCTATGCATACCAGGTGCGTATTACTAATACGTGTTATTAAAGCATGTACGGAGTTTGCATGATAAGTTGAATATCAAGGACAAGACAATATATAATTTCAAAACTTTATTAAATATTAAAATGAAACAATTAAGAGCACACCATAAGAAACAATTCCACAGGGCGCACGCATAATTATACATTCTGATTTGGCACGGTAGATCTTTGTCAGCAAGACAAAACTGATATTAGTCGTTTAATCCCTGCCTTCACAGCATCTGAATGTTAATGTAAATTGAAGACCTGTTGCCAATACGTGCAGCAGCAGCGTCCAGTTAAATTAGTCTAAAAATATTCAACATATTATTTATTAAATTGTATATAAGTTTTCGAATTCGACCTTCTCGGTTCAAAGAGTTAAAGTACCTCAAACAGATTAAGATGATTTGAAACAAATGTGGACCTCATCAGTCGCCTAGACGCCTTTTACAAGGTTGTGTTTCATCAGTAGCCATTTAATGGATGATTCCAGTTTATCCATCAAACATATGACATCATAACCACCGACTTGACAATGTATGCTGACGTCATGATCAATTAGGCTACATCACGAATGTCATAATTAAGTTCGTCACTTAATTGATGACGGCCTATGCATTGTTGTACGGATTGCTTGTCTTTACAATTTAATAAACAAGCTGTTGAATACTTTGAAATTAATTTGTGTGGGCACTGCTGATGCCATAGGCTGCACGATTTCCTCATTTAGATCAGAATCTGACGTTTAAAACGTTATTTCCTAGCGTTAATTTCCATCTATTTGGTACCTTACAGTGATGTAATCTGTTGAACATTTTGAAACTAATTTGACTGGCTGCTGTTACAATATCAACATTTGGAACAATAGCACACAGCGTCCACCCGCTCATTTAGAACAATAGCTTCCACCCACTCATTCAGAACGACCAATCAGAACGCAGTATTTAAATAGGTCAAGAGCACATTTGCATAACAATAGCGCCCAGCGGGCCTCTTCACTACAGCTGCAGCAATATGTAATTAATATAATGTTTATTAAATGTAAAGATATAAAATATGTACACGCTTGACGGACAATTCAATGTTCACAAGGGACCTAGATACGTCATTCGTTACGCAATTTGATTGTGACGTCAGACTACGTGTGACGTAATTGCTTATGACGCCATATACGTGGGTGATAGACCGGATATATATTCATTGTAGATTCACAAAGAAATACAATTCAGCCTGTTACTGGTCGCCCATTTTGCCTTTCGTGTCAGACCTACGCCATTTCATTGTGACGTCGGCTACTAACAAGTGACGTATTATGAATATGACGTCAGACACTTGAGCCACAGTTCGTACACCCCCATTTAACTAGCAATCTGTAAACACGGTTAACAGAATGCGAATACAAATCCGTTTTCCAACAGAGAGCATAAAAACATTGTTTTATTGATAGAAGCCGTATTTTCGGGATCAGATGGATTGTCGGCCTACCCTTTGTTGTTCGACCTATACTAATGCATATGTGTCGTACAATAAATCCTATCATCTACCTGATCATGCAATGTCAGCCTTAATACTCATTTTAAAACTACATTTAATTTGGACAACGATATGCATCCTGGGATACAAGCACAGTTTTAGATTCTCTACACAAAAACGGAAGACAGAATTATGTCTATTTTGAAATCCGTTATGGCGAAAGCTGTAAGTTGCTAATTTAAACAGCAGTAACTTACATGAGAACCCATGTTAACCATTTAATCGTCAGATTTAGCAAAAATAAAAATATCAGACTAAGAGAAAATAAATTTTTGATGATCGAGCCAGTCGTTCCAGTTGTAAATCTTCAAAAGTAGTCTTCTGTTGGCATGGAAGTGGGCATTCTTCAAATACCACTGCAGAGGACACTTTTCCCATGACTTTGACATGAAAGGGTTAATCCCCAGTGTACTGACTTGGCACGTTTCAGAACGAAGCACCAATTTGAAATCGTGTTAGCAATAGATGAAGTTGATAAAGCAGACCATATCTCATTCTAGCTGACGTTTGAATATTCGAAAATGGCAACGACAGGTCAGTGTTGATTTAAGAGAATATAAGGATGATGTATTAAACCACCTTAAGTATTTGCATAGGCAATGCATGCAAAGTCTGAGAAGCAGCAGATGACAAATCACAAACAACAACAAATTGCTAGCAACACATCAGCTCATGCGTCTTTGACGCGTGCCAATATAGAATTTGATATTGGTCCCTGTGCCGTTGATCAAGGGCTTGCCGAAATTGAGTTCAATATTGGTCCATGCACAGTTGACCTACGGGCACACCGATGTCAAATTTGATATTGAACCCTGCGTCGTTTGTCAATATCAAACTAGATATTGGCACACCCATTGCTCAACGGTGCAAGGGGCCAATATCAAATGTGACATCGAGGCACAATTCGGTCAATGACGCCAGAAACAATACCAAATTAGATATTGGCGCATCCATTGGGCAATGGTACAAGATTGTTCCGAGCCTTATCAATGGTCAAGATCACGCTTGATTCACTCAGGGCTTATAACGGCGAAATGTACCAATTTATCACAACAAAAATGTCGGTTGGAAAATAGGACACTGGTCTAGTTTCAACCAGCTGTTTTCTCAGCCTTTCTTATGGTCCAGTCAAAATTAGACAAATTTGACAAAACCTACCACTAATTGCAACAGAGATGAACCCACTTAGAATCTGTATACAACTCTTTTAAGTGGAATATTTTGAATTCAAGATGGCTGCCAATCGAGCATAATATAGCATATATCTCGAGAACGCTTCATTCCAGATCAGATAAGTGTATTACGAGTAGATAGATGTATTCCCCTAATCTAACGAAAAATGACGGCTTCTGCACGCCACGACGTCTCTCTAACGACCACTCTCTAACGTCACAACCCAACAGTGGACAGTGAAGCTCGAGGTTTGCAAACCATTTCTGCATTCACTGGCTGTGCTTAGTTCTCATTATCATCCATGTCAACAACATAAGACAAATAGTAGCAGTTTATGGTTCCTGCTACAGCTGCTTACCAGTGACTTAGTAACGACATGCCACAATTTGCTCACAACTTAACGCAAGATGTTCGCCAACAATACTAAGTTACTTTCATAAATCTTTACAAAAGAAGACCACGACCAGCTCCAATCAAACCACAACAGCCTAAAGGGATTGGCAGATATCGGGTAAATGGGACTAGGTGCATCCAAATGCAAAGTAATGTGCATGTGTGGATCAAATATAGAGAACAGTCAGATCTCTCTAGAGGACACCACCTGTTAGAAGGAGCTGAGAGTTTGAGTTGACGATAGTCTCAAATTCAACCAAAATGTGGAGATATCAGTCAACTAAGCCAACATAATACTTGGTATGATACGAAGATCCTTTGTCTGCCTGGATGTCAACACGTCTCTGCTGATGTACATAAGGTCCATTTTTACAAGACAAATATCTATCTAATCGAAAATGCCCAGCGTTGAGAAACAAAACTGATAGCAGGCTTTTAAATGTAGACCGCCTGAAGGCACTAAGTCTGCCAAGTTTGATATACTGACGCTTGCCTCGGCGACCTAATTGTGACATAAAAGTATGTTCATAGCATCTATGATGTAAATCGTGAGTATCTGTTGCCATCCGTGGATGAACATCACACGAGAAGCCACAGCTACAAACTACTAAAGCAACGCTTAAAAGGCAACACATGGAAAAGATTCGTCAGTATCCGTGTCATAAATTACTGGAAAGACCTACCTGTGCAGACCTGGTTGTTATAACTCCTACGCTTAACACCATCAAGGGAAGACTCGACAAGTTCTACAAAGACCATTTTCAAAACTGACTTTCCCATCGAGATTGTACGCACCAACCCACCTGTATATGAGGAACCAACTAAGGCCATGGAGGAAGACAATGATGACCTTCTTTTCTCTAACCTAATTAACAGAAAAGGACTATGTAACTAAGTCGTGATTTGACATGTTTTGAAAAATAGCAACTGCCTCTGCATCAAGAACCGGCCGACGAACAATCAGGTCCACGACGATGGCACCCGCACCTAGTTCGAGAAGGGATTGGGGGGTGGGGGGGGGGAGTTCAGGATCCAAGTCCGTGTGTACTCTTGTCATTGGTACTTCAGAAACTTTCCATCCCCATTCCATTACCTCCTTTCCGCTTCCACTGTTGGATCTGATGGAACACTCGGAAGCTGTTGCACTTAATCGCCGCAGATGTTGGTGGCAACATATTTGGGTCTGTGGCATTTTTCTGATGGTAACAAACTCGTGGAATCTCTTATGACTTTTCAAGATGACCATTCTGCATTCCTTTATGAAAAATGACCATGGCCTTCTCACCAGCCGCTATGAGCTCGTCCTTCGATGAGTGCCCATTTCTGAATAATTTGGTCTGGACACAGAATAACGTGCCACTGATGAGATTCAGTGCGACAGGTTTGCCTATTCCAAATGCCCTGAATTTTGGAACACAGCCGAGGAAAGCGTCTAGTAACGAATATTCTTGTAGACGTTCTTCTCTTGTACATGGATGATTAAATTGACATTGAAACATTTGAGAGTTGCTCCTTTCTTTGGTCATAGGCGGAAATAGATATCATAAATATGTATGTCAAATGATGACTCGGATGATACTAATAACTAAACATTGCAAGTTAACCCCATCAGTTGGTTAGAGGCATTTCACAAGGTTGTGTTTCATCAGCAACCATTAGATCAAAATCTAACGATTCAGTCCATGTAATTTCAGAAAGAATTGTGTCTTTTACATAGAAGCACGAAACTTGGAACTCTTCTGCATTATGTCTGTCTGAAGACTTCTCGATATAGACCGATTGCGAAAACGCCCCCTGTAGATCGAAAAATACATGCTCATCAATGTCTCCGCAGTTGGCGTGATATGATCATAATTATGGCATCTGTCACATATGTTCATGGTGCAGCTTTATAATGTTGCCATTACCAACAAGGTACAATATACATAATACACTCTAATATGTAGATGAATGATGCCATTACCGAAAACATTATTTTATTCATTTTCATTATCTCGTATCTATAACCATGTTGTATGGTCGAATACAATAATGTAGACAGTGTAGATATTGTAATGTTAGCTATGCAGACATATGTGTGACGATTTGGGCACATCACAATTGTCAGTCGTGCTAGAAAGAGTGTGCAGTTCCTTAGTGATTGCTGTTTCCTCCACAATTAGACAGAACTAAGCACGGCACTGTTGCTTGCCCACGCTTGTATCTAACTCTCCAGGCATTTTACAGCCACGGCATAAGAGTTCTCTTAATGATTGGCTCCCTTAGGGAAGTGCCGTCCACAATGACTTCAACTGGTTCGCGTTAGTCCTGCTCCAGGCTCCTGGTGATGGCGCTTCAGCTAGGGCTGTATCGCAGTAGTGTCAACCTTGATAAACGGCTCAGTTGATAGGATTTCCTCCATTGTTCTTCCACATTTCACGTGCATTTTCCTACCAGAACTGATCCATGCCCTCTTGATTGTTGGTTCGAACATACAGTAGACTTCTGAAGTGTTAGAAGACTGTATTGCTCTCCACTGACACATGGACTAGGGCTCCTGATAATGCTGGAAATGCGGGATAACTTCGCTATAGGTCTTTCAGGTACCAGTTGCTCTATTATTTCCGCTGTTTGCAAATGATGAAAGCCTGTAAATGCATGGAACATGAGAAGGGATTTTGTCTGTTCTGTACTGAGGGATCTGGAAATCTCATGAGCATGTATGTATTGGAAGCGATGTACTGTCCAAAATGCTAAACACTATCATGACAACTCGAGCCTCTCTATGATTACTCATATCAGGGAATTGGCCTGAGATGCAATCCTTTAATTTTCTGCTATGGATTCAGAATACATCTTATTATTCAGGTGCTCTAGACGAGTGGAGTACAACTTCTTTAAATCCTTTCACTGTTATATGGGTGGCGCGTATTCATCTGCACGCATTTGTTCTATGTATGACAGAAGTTCTGCAAAGGCTATGCTTTCATTTACCTTGTC
Source organism: Chaetoderma sp. LZ-2023a (assembly GCA_034401795.1). Taxonomy (NCBI): domain Eukaryota; kingdom Metazoa; phylum Mollusca; class Caudofoveata; order Chaetodermatida; family Chaetodermatidae; genus Chaetoderma; species Chaetoderma sp. LZ-2023a. Next base: position 58,858 of record JAVVLW010004036.1, on the reverse strand, counting down.
AACACTGCCGAGCTGGGCAGCAGCCTTTGAAAAAAGTATTTTTGAAGATTTACCACTGAGCAGACTAACATGAAACCCGAGCCAGTCGGTCCAGTGAAAACCTTATAAAATAGTCTTTTCTTGTCCATGGCAAATATTCTGATAATCTTCATAAAATTTAGCCGTGAAACGTGTGTACTTTTTGATATTGGTGGTTCTTCATGATGTTTTTCTAATTCGCATTTCTCTAGCTTATTCAGTCTTTAGGATTAACGTTGCTATAACACAGCAGTGCCAATTCACTTGGCGTCACTGTAATGTGGCTAATATATCTGTCTGGTCGGGTAATGGGAAGGACTCGTCAACCCGGACCTGGTAATCTGCCTCCCTGGGATACAATATGGCTGCCCTGTGGATGGCTATGCCCAAAGCACGTATGATGGCAAGAATGGCTAAGACACTATCCTCCTGCGCATGCGCCGGTACACTTGGAGTAATCCTGTAATGGGCATATTTTCTTTCAGAGAATGCGTCACGACCGTGCTTGTACGATGCCGATCACTGAGTGGACACAATTAGTTCTTTTTACATGATCTTTGCACGACTTCTTCCTGATAAAAGTTTCCTGGAATGTTTGGTACCTCTAGGGAGCCTGACAGTTAAAACTGCTTGCTCTGTGATCTCGTGGCCGAGCTCCTGTAGGTGGCTCTGTGGCTGCCACAACAACGGTTCCGGTCGATGGTATACGTCCTGCTCTCCACTTCAGTAATGATGGGGGATTTGCACAACAGGACCGCCGAGGCTTTACCAACTCAGAGCAGGATGATATCTACATAGGCGGCAGAGCACCCTAATTTTTTAAAAGACTGCTCCACAAAGGTGACAAAATTAATAACCTAAATTACTCCGCCTTCTGCACCCCTCACTGCAACAGAAAACTTCGATAATTTAGAACCACCACTCCGTCTCCCGACTCTGGAGAGAAGTCGATTCGACTGCATACCGGCAGTGCTGTTGGTTCCTCTGTGTTGGAACCTCGCCTAGAAGTGCCACCGGCCACTGCTGCCCTTCGCCTGCTACTAAGAAACTCAACAAGCCTCAGTTCTGTACCAGCCTCCAACTGAGTCAAGTTATTAGCTGCTTGTTGTTCTCGTTCTAAAGGACATGTCTGCCGTTTGTTGTTCTCATTCTAGAAGACATTTCTGTTGCAACAGCGGAGCTTTGGAAATGGTTAAAAACACAAGCCACGTTTTAAAGCTGGGGATCATGTGTGCATATCTCAACTCAGAATGCCAATCGAGAAGGGGTATCGTGGTCACTGGAGTCGAGAGATATTTAAGATTGAGCGAATCAAAAGTGACTACAAATCAATCTTATATGTATTTAATGACTATGCCGATGAGCGGATAGTCAGTACATTCTATCATGAAGAATTACAGAGAGTTAGCGGGAGTGATTCTAATAAAGAGTACAAAAGCGAAAAGATTATTAAAAGTCATCATAAGCACAAGGGTCAGCATGAATATTTTGTGAAGTGGCTAGGATATCTGAGTAAATTTAACTCTTGGATTTCTGAAAAGTGGATTGTAAATACAGAGAAGAAAGATGTCAGGAGAAAATGATGATGAGTGAACAGACGGAGTGTCATGTGGCGGGTGATGGGTGCACGTGTCCCAAAAGAGGAAATCGTTTACATTGCTCAGATTCTCATTATATATGGTTATCATTACTTGTCTGGTTAATCTTACCCGAAAAGATAACGAAGATAAGACTGGAATTTGGATGTATTTGTTATCCAGTTGTCTGGGGTACATTCTATCGAGTCTGTGTATAAAAGGTTTAAAAACATCAGCCTGACGATGTTTGAAAATCAATTTTACTTGACTCTCCCTAGAAACAGTGCGATATCATTCTATCATGACAATACAGTCTCTGAATACTGAACTAGGTTACCCTCGGCTCTTAAATTTCAAGGCGAATGGGAAGTTGTTCCGTCTAGTGTGATATATCCATGGAACCTGTTATCATTCACAGAAAAAGGCGTATATCCTTTGAGAGTCGAGCAACCGGCCAATACATTTTCGCATGTATTAATGGCTTTGATTACACCTCGACCGAAACCACCCCAAACATACACATTCTACATACACCCTGGATGTTATGCCATTAGGGCAGCTGTGAACCTTATAAATGTGAAAATTAATAAAAGCGAATATTTCAAAGAGAACATTGTACTCAACTATTTTCCCAATTGGGCAAAAATGATTAGTGTTGTGATTAAGAGAAATTATTCGATCACTTAGCTGATCTCTCGTTCATTGCATAATTACCCTGATATTGGGAAGATGGAATTCACATGTCCAGAGTATCCATTCATCATCTGACCTCGTATGACATCATAATCAGCTCAGTGCGTGTATGATGACGTCACAATCATTACGTCACAAAGGGTTCCATATTGTGTTATAGGCAGCAACAACGCCCAGTCAAATTAATTTCAAAATGGTCAACAGCATGTTTATTAAAACGTTTTAGCACATACAATTCGTACAACAAGTCGGACTATTAAGCATCGGTGTCGAACTTAAATCTGTTATTGATGACATAATTGATTATGACGTTGGCATATCTATGACGACATTGATTATGACATCATGTAATTGATCGATAAACTATATTCGTCTATTGGGTGGAGTTCTCCTCGCACTTCGCCATGTGATAAACAGCAGTCAATAAGTAAACATAGCATCATATGGGCTAAATGTCTAAAAGCATTCCAGGGACCTGTGGACTCCAGCGTCATAGTTGAACTGGTGGTTCAACAGGGAGCACACCATGACTTACCGATCTTGTATAATTTTTCCAGAGAGTTAAACCATATACAGAAAAGAAATATGATGAAATAAATCTTCTCTGTATAAGCAATGCGAAAGAGAGAGAAACAGGAAGATAGAAAACTAAGAAAATATATGATTGTTTGATGGGAATCAATCACATTCTCTCTCTCAATCGCTGTGTGACCATATGATAACAAAATTTAGTGTTTTTTGCCATATACTTGGCTTTAGCAAAATATATGCAACCACACAAAACATATATTTTACTAAAGTCACATGTAGGATTGAATAAAAGCAGAAATTTTGATTCAATCGTTTCTCTTGTACTCTGAGATCTGATGATATAGAATGAGATGATGACAAAAAGGAAAGAAAGCATATTTGTGTGACAGAGTGATTTACTGTGTCAAAATCACTTGTCTCAGTCAGGTTGTGGTTTGGGATATGGTTAGGTTTTTCTATAAATTTCTTTTATATGTTAGGGCAGGATAACTTTAAGGTTAACTTTAAGTTGGCACGTAGACAGATGAAATGTATTTTGTGCTGTTTTTGCACGCGACACTCAGGTTCGCTTCTGATTGGCTGGACCGCTAGAAAGTTGTGTGTTTGGTTAAAGGATGGTTTAAGATAGCCATTCAAATACTGACAAGTCAACTGGGAAGGAATGATTCCGTGAATCTAAGTGTGGAATCCTGTTGGTAGATTTGGCCTGTAGTTGGGTCAGTTATGCTCGTATATGTATATATATATATATATATATATATATATATATATATATATATATATATATATATAAATATGTATATATATATATATATATATATATATATATATATATATATATATATATATATATATATATATATATATATATATATATATATATATATATATATATATATATATATATAATTAGAATAAATATTTAGAATGTTATCATCATTATCATACCCTTCCCCTCCCCCTATCAAGTCTAAAATTCCTGTTAAAATATGGGAACCTTTGGATGGACCGCATGGGGAAAGATGGAATTGATGGGGATGTTTTGAAGTGCAAATGGAATAGTGACTTTATTTCATTATGTTGCACTTAATTCATTCCGATTCTATAATTTCTTGATGTGTGTGGCTATGGATTTTCCAATATTCGGCGGCGTTAGTTGTTGGAGTAATATTGAAAAATACGAAAACTGGTTATATTTCCAATTAGTAATGGTCAACCTGTTCCATCCAATATATATACTCCACAGGGTTTATAACCGTGAGACATTTGGTTCTACAGTATAATAAGTGTCCCATCAGGAGTTGGGAAGTTTGGTTAGTTCGAAAACCGGTAACACAATGAAAGGAGTAAGTTCGGATTTAAGGTGGGATTACCCTACTCAAATGTTAGCCTGTTAGGGCTAACATATTTCTGGATCCATGGAGTGAACCAGCTGTTATCTAGTGATCCAGGAATGGTACACTTTGTAAATATACTGTATTGTTTATTTGTATACTTTGTTATTATATTTTAAAAAGAAAATAAGGTTTTTGATGAATGTAAGTTCTTTTAGCTCTCCTGTTCGAAGAACAGAATAGTTGCCATCACAATGGGTTTTTGTACTGCATGGTTGAAATTAGGGCTGGGCACGTTTAAACATTTAAACGTTTAAATGTTTAACAATCTGGTAAACGTTTACCAAAATGATAAACGTTTAAACGAAAATAAGAAAATAAAAAATAGCATTTTCCGTGTGCGTAATTTTGAGATTCCTGATCGCTAGATCGCTAAAGTCTTTGCCAGATATAATCAATTATCGAGCGCTGTAATCCATATTCAAATAACATTTTAGAAATAATTTGACTGGAAGCTGTTGTCTAAATTTCTAAAGCAGCAACGTCATTCAGTCAAATTATTTTCAAAACCGTCAGTTACAACTTTTATTAAAATTTGTTTCAAAGTTTTAAGAAAGCTTGGCTTGAGCGTGTGTAAGTGTAAGCAAGAATGTTTATTGTTGACTTAATAATTATTGCCAAGCGTAAACATCTGATAATCTATTGATTTAATTAGACAGGATATGGTAAAGTATAATTAACTGTTTTTCTTAGGCCTAGTCGTTTGTTCTGCTTGAAGAATCGCGTCTTTTAAAAACAACGTTTCCACGGATGTGTAATACCGCGTACAGCAATCGCAATTGGCTGGCCCTCGAATCGCGTATGGGAGGGGCTTGGCACATGCTATATACATTCTGCATTCAGTTGTGTTTTTCATTAATGTCTTAGATGATATCAGTTTCGTTTCAATAATGGGTAAAGCTAAGAGTGAAGTGTGGAATAATTTCGAGAAAGTTGAGCAAAATAAAGTGAAGTGTAAACTATGTGAAGCTATGCTGTCATATTCAGGATCTACCAGCACAAAGCTAAACCATCTAAAACTAAAACATTCGCATGTGACTACAAAACCAGTTGAAAAAACACAACCAAGAATTAGATCCTATGTTAGTGTACGGAAATGTGATGCATCGAGGATGGAGAAAATAAGTAACCTAATTGCAGAAATGGTAGCTAGAGACTGTCTACCAATCAGTGTTGTCGAAGGACAAGGCTTCAAAGCACTGATGGAATACATTGAGCCTAATTACACAGTACCATCGCGAAAGACGATCACATCACACTTACGGACCATTCATGACAGATGTAAGTCAAAAGTACAAGAGAAACTAGACAAGCTTGAATCCATATCCATCATGACAGATTGCTGGCCATCACTAGCCAATGATTCTTATGTGACAGTTACCGCACATGCCATAGATAGTGAGTGGAATAAGATGTCTCTCATATTAGACACTGCTGAACTGGAAGAACGACACACTGCCATTAATCTGGCCACTGCTATGAACAATGTTACCTCGTCTTGGAAGATAACCGACAAAGTAACAAGTATTGTCCATTACAACGCTTCAAACGTCGCCAGGATAGCAGAATTTTGTGACAGTGAAGCTGAGGATGTTGGATGCACAGCTCACAAACTTCAGCTCCCATATGCTATATCTCTGACCATGTTAAATATTTTGAAAACAATTTGACCGAGAGATGTTGGTGCCTAAGCCACCAACAGCTTTCAGTCGAATTCTTTTCAAAATATTCAACGTGATTTGTCTGACAAATTTTTAAAACATCTGACGGCTACAACTTTTAGTCAAATTTATTCCAAAATGAGTCTTCAAGTGATTACATGGCATTATTTTCATTTATTTTGCAGATTGCAACAACCGTTCTCTCACAAGACGAGTACGTCAGTGCGTCTATCATATATCCGGTTATATGCGGGCTATTGAAAAACCATCTGATCGCGAAGGACTCGGATAGCAAGACAATTCGGACTTTGAAATCAAAGATAAGATCTGAGATGGAGATTCGCTTCAAACCTGATTGCGTTGAGTCGGCTAATAGTGTACTAATGTTAGCGGCACTGTGTGACCCACGATATAAAGGAATGGTTTTCTTAAGTGATTGTGTTCGTGTTAAGGCACGTGCGCAATTAGCGGACCGATTAAACGATGTAGTAATCAGTTGTGAATCAGATTCGGAATGTCCACCACCAACCAAGCGACCACGCATCGACCAGGAATATGAACCATCGGCTATGGAAATCTTGTTAGGGCAAAGTGATAATAGCGGTTCTCAGAAGCAGAAAGAGGACAACGAATTAGATCGTTTTCTGTTGGAGCCTTCAGTTCTAATGGACGTAAACCCATTGCAGTGGTGGAAAGAAAACGAAAAACGTTTTCCGCGTTTGGCAAAATGTGCGTTAGAAATTCTATGTGTACCTGCAACGTCTGTGCCAACAGAATGCGTGTTCTCAATTGCAGGCCATATAGTGAATAAGAAACGCAGCTCATTGTCCCCAGAAAATGTCAATATGTTAATATTTCTAACCATGAACAAAGAGATGTATTGAAATATTCTAATTTAATTGTTATGGTAACTATACAGGTAAACTGTTGAATATTTTGAAAGTAATTTGACTGGAACCTGCTGTTGCCATAGGCAGCACCAGCTTCCAGTTAAATTAGTTTCAAAATATTTAACAGAATAATTATTAAATGGTAAAGAATTTTGGTGTTTTGTCCTTACAGGTTCAAAGAGTTAATGGCATATTTGGTATTTTAGAAAATATCTTCTTAGACTATATTGTTTTATATATATCATACATAAAATGTTCGTGTACTGATTTAATAAATAAAGTCTTTAATATTCAACACTTACTTGAAAAGGGTACTAAGATATTTCCCCCCAAATTCTGTTACCTACTTAAAAGGCTGAAATACGTTTAAACGTTTAAACGTTTAATAAACGAACGTTTAAACGTTTAATGATTTCGTTTCCAATGCACAGCCCTAGTTGAAATGCAACCATCTTTCTGAGATTAGCATATAATCTAGCACATACTATATTATATTGATTAGGTCAATTGACAGCAGATGATGAGGCTGTTCAGACTTTGAGCGGAAATATATGGAAGGAACAGTTCTGGTGAGATAGTTAGATTTTCTCTCTGATTCTGTCTATTTGTCTGTGGTGAAATTGTCTACAGTGCTAGGTCTTGGGCATTATTTTGGTCAGCGTTGTTGGTGGAATTAATTCTTATTGATAAGAATTGATTTCTGTCATCAAATCTGGGGTAAACTTTGTCTAGGACGATGGCTGATAAGGCACATGTTTTCTTTAAAGGTAGGACAGAATCAGAGTATGTGGTAAGATCAGTGTGATGTGTCCCCCCCCCCTTGTATGCATATGAAGCAAACTTGACTCTCTGAACCCTGGCGTCCCAGTATATCAATTACAAGGAAACCGTATAGGTAAGCTATTTGTTATTATAAACTGTTGCTGCCATAGTCAGCATGGTTGATGCCATAGGCAGCTACGGCTCCCAGTGTGGTTCGTTTCAAAATATTCAGCAGAATATTTAATAAATTGTAATTGAGATTTTGAAGTCGCTATTTTGGGTTGAAAGGGTTAAATATTCATGTATCTAAGGTTTAGCTCATAAGTCCATGGTGTACCGGTTCTGTCGACTGACCTTTGTCCGTCTATTTATCTACCTGTTCATCAGTTTCCATCTTACTTTCCCTTGGTGCACACATATATATATTTTTTTTTTGCGCATGTTGAAATCATGACATATATTTTTTATGCATGTTGGAATCGTGACATTGTAAAAATGGAATTCCAGTGGTTAATTGGTTTGTGCGTCATAATTTTCTTGTTATGGTTCATGCTCTCGACCGGACGTTACCGTTACAGATGCCGAGCTTTGCTAGTTCCTTCATTTCTCATTCGACTACAGACGTATGGGTTAATATTTATTATCCTACAGTTAAAACATCTAGCGCTTGTAGTTAGTATCTTTTATCATAATAGGCAAGATATACTTTAAAGTGCAATTATTTAATTAAGCGCCTTATGTTTGTCATTTTTCTAATAACTGATTAGGGGTGTTTACCTGGGTGTTAACCTGAAGCAGTTCATGGGGGTGTTTACCTGGGTGTTAACCAGAAGCAGTTCATGGGGTGTTTACCTGGGTGTTAACCTGAAGCTGTTCATGGGTGTTGACCTGGTTGTTAACCTGAAGCAGTTCCTGGAATGTTAACCTGAAGCCGTTTCATTGGGTGTTTACTTGGATGTTAACCTGAAGCAGTTCAAGGGGTGTTTACCTGGATAGTGTATGAGATTTTTCAGAGACATGGTGCTTTAGTAATGTCATTTCTGAAACCGTCAGAAATGTTCCTGGATTTGTTTCTGGACTTCACATAAATATTATGTCAGAAATTAGATAAAAGAAATTGTTTAACTTTAATTTGTTAGACCTAGATAAGAAATCTAAATATCTGAAAAATGTATTTAGGACATTATATTTTTTGCGAATTATTCTGAGGAAATTGGGAATTTTCCATATTATTAAAGAATATTTTGTCTTTGGGCAACGTCCTTCCGGGTGGTTATAAGGATTAAGGGTATTTTATAAGTAAGGTTGTGATCAGTCATATTCTATTTTCAACTTTGATCTCAGTGGATCCTGATAATTGTTTCATTGGGTTTATTCTGTGAAATGAAAAGATGATTTTTGCATGTGTAGTGTTTAAGGCATTATGTAATATATTCAGTATTTTGCGTGTTCCATTTGTATAGATATTCGTTATGGAGCAGTGAACAAATGGTGAGAGAAGTCATTCATTAAAATTCTTACTTAAACTTAATTTTACATTATTATTCCCATCCCCCATCACTCACGCCTATAGTTACGACAAATTGGATTCATTAAGAACCGGTGACCTCTAGCAACTGAATTTTCGACAATCAAATTGTTATTTTCTCCTGTGGGAGATGATTGTTAAAGTTTATCTAAGGTTAAAGTTGCTACGTCACAATTGGCGCTGTGAGTAGGATGAATTGTTGTTAAAAATTTGTCAGAATAGGGTGAAAAAGTGTTGAAATTTGTCTTATTGGATATATATAAGTTTTTGTTAGGATATTTTTTTTAAGTGAAGTGATTATTGGGATTTTCTGTAGGGTTGGAATTTAGTAGGTGACTGTTCACAATTTTACAGTTGACATTTTTGTCATTAACAGAGGTTAAAAAGGCAAACTCCACTGATACAGTATCTAGGTATGGCTGTGTACAGATGGTGATTGGTGAGCATTGAACCCCAGAAGCTGTGTCAAGTTATAAGATAAGTGATAAGATCTAGTTTGTTTAGTAAGTTAATTTTTTATAAATTAATATACTAGGTATTAACTTCCATACAGTGAATTGTCATCATCAATTTCATGCATTTTTTATTGGAATTAGTTCTTCCTTGTAACCTTGTTAGGATAGAATAAATGTGTAAATAGAAGTACGATTCCTGGATTCATAGTGAACGCTGTTCATATGAATAAATTTGTTTTGAGTGTGGATTCCAGAGGAAATAATTTCAATTATTATCCTCAACCAGATTTTCATGTAGATTATGTCATAAGGCGCGGAGCTACGGTTACATCCCTTAGAAAATTGACACTGTCATTTATTAAATTAAATACCAGCATTGATGATACTATACATCTTAAGGTGTGTGTAGGAATCAATGATTTGTTGAGCCGTAGGTATCACCAAGATGGAGAAGAGATAATTCTATCCACAGTTTCTGAAGGTTTTTTTTTGTCGATTAGTAGAATTTAAACAAGAGATAAAGTCTATTAGACCTAATGTGTATTTTGGATTGATTACCATTCCCCCATTTTCCTTTCTGGAACATATTAAATCCCAAGTGGATAAAGGAAAATTAGAGCAGTCTGTATTTTCAAAATCGTAGTTGTTACAATATCAAGAGGAAGTGAATGACAGCGTGACTGAGGTGAATGACTTTATAGTCTCAGAAAATCTTGCAGAGAATAGAGTGTTTACTGTATTTTGGCATAAAGATAAAGTCCATACTCATTATAAGAAGATTTTCGGTGTGAGTTATAAAAGGGTGGTAACCTCGTATCATTTCTCTAGACTTTATGATGGCCTGCATGCTAAGTCAGAAGTAAAACGGAAATGGTTCAATTCATTAATGCATGTATTTGCTAGGGAAAGTAGATAAGATTCTGTCTCTTGGAAGTATTTACATTATCTTCACTTTTAGAATTTTAGATATTTTCTTAGGATATATCTATAAGTATTGTCATGGCTGAAGCTAATGAAATATTAAAACTGAAGGAGGAGTTGAGACTTTTGAAAGAGGAAAAGGAGAATATTAGAATTAAAATGGAAAGTGAGAATGTTGGTCAGCCTCGGATAGTGTATCTAGCCCCTGAGCGAAAGATAGGCAGGTTCAGCGGTGATCAGAAGCAGATGCCGTTAGATGAGTAGATTGCTGATGTAGAGGCCTACATTGAGTCTCATGCACTGTCTGCGTCTAGTGCATATCATTTCATTAGAGAGCATTGGTGGGAATGGCCAAGTTAGAGATAGAAGGCCGTGAGATGGTGAAGTCATCAGAGGATATTTTCAAAATTCTGCGGCAAGTTTTTAATGAGTCCGGAAATATCCACCAGAGAAGGCAGGCTTTCTACAGAAGACGACAGGCTCCGAGAGAAGGTATTCTTGACTTTCCACATGATATGCTGAGGTTGATAAAGGGTATAGAGTTATTAGATGAGAAACAGAAGGAGGATCACGATGATATATTAAAATCTCAATTTGCCGAGGGTGTGAGTGATAATGGCTTGAGGAGAGAATTGCATCGTAGATTGGCAGAAGTTGGTGAGGAAGACTTCTTCGATCTTCGTGACTGGGCAATTGAGTGGGAGAAAAGAGGACAGCGGTCTGATTATAGAGCAGAAGGAGGTAAAGAGGTGTGTGTTCGAGAGGCTCAAGCTGAGTCCGGAGCAAAAGAGACTTATAAGTCCTCAGTAAATGCTGAATGGGTAGCCATGAAGAAACAGTTGGAGTCATTGGAGCAACGATTTCAATCCCAAGATCAGGCTAATGAGAGGTTGAGTTCCCAAATGGAGGCTATACTTCAAGCTGTAAATCATCCAGAACAGCGTTTGAAACATTGGAATAAGGATTATAGATGCTTTGTGTGTGGAAGTGCTGATCATTTGAGAGATCATTGTCCACAGTTTCAAAGAAATAAAGATAATAATCATCGTGGTGAAGGTAGCAATCGTAGATACCCTCCAAATCAGTATAAAGAAAGGCGTGATCCATCCCGATCAGAGGACAATCAGTTAAACTTAAAAAAAACCCATTGTTGTGAGTCAAACAGTGGGTGATGATAAATATATGCCAACTAAAATTATGGATAATGCTATTGGACAGTGTCCTGAAGGGATTATTTTTATTGAAGGGGTACCGTTACCATGCCTCCTAGACAGTGGTGTGGAAATCTCCACTGTCACCGAGTCATTTTACAATCAATATCTTAAAAGTAAAGAGGTGGTACTCACTGATGTATCTGATTTAATTACGGTTTCTGTAGCCAATGGAATGGAACTTCCCTTTCTAGGATATTTTGAAACTGATATCAAACTTTCAAGTATCATTTTGAGCAAAATGGGTTTTTCAGTTGTTAAAGATCCTATTGGAGAGCATATCTCCAAAAGGAAGCAACGATTACCTGGAGTTTTGGGAAGTATATCCTATGGTTTTTTCATCAGGTCATGTTGGACAATCCTGGTCAAATTCAAAATTTAGTCCAGTTTCAGTAACATAAATCCTGGTTACAGGTACTGTCTTTGTTCGGAGAGTTACCCGGAGTGTCTCCCGGGATAAATGATTTAAAAGTTGGTGTTGTTCGCGTAGCCGGAAGATATCCTATTTGTGTTCCAGCAGGGACTTCCCGGATTATTTCAGGTTCAACTATGAAATGTCCTAAGGTTGCTTGTTATCATGCCTTGGTGGAATATTCTAGTGTATTAAGTCATCTTCCAAATGGAGTTTTAGTTAGTCCTGGTTTGGTTCAAGTGACGAATGGTTATGCACCCATTAGACTAGCGAATTTTTCCGATGATGATATATACTTAAATCGGGGACAAAGAATTGGTTTATGGAGAAGAAATATCCTTGTACAAGAAAATAACAGTAATGTCAAGTCACAGTCAGATGTAGTTGTTCCTACTGAATCAGATATTGATAATCTTATTTCCCAGTTACATGTAGGGGAAAATCTTACTGCAGGTCAGAAGGAACAATTACGAGTAGTGTTAAGGAAGTTTTATTATGTTTTCAGTAAAGGAGATCATGATTTAGGATACTGTAATATAATCAAACATTCCATTACCTTGACAGATTCAAAACCAATCAGACTTCCTCACCGACGATTTCCTCCTAATCAATTGCAACAAGTACAAGAATATGTAGACACCCAGTTGAAAGCGGGAATTATTAGACCTAGTAAGTCTCCCTATGCATCTGCAGTAGTTTTGGTGAAGAAACCTGATGGTACACTCAGAATTTGCAGAGATTTTCGCCTCCTGAATTCTAAAACCGTTAAAGACGCCCATCCCTTACCAAGGGTTGAGGAGGCTTTTGATGCCCTAAAGGGATCAAAATACTTCTTAACCATGGATTTCTTCAATGTGCCATAGAAGAGGAAGATATCCTGAAAACGGCTTTCCGTGTGGGATTCTCCAGTTTATATGAGTATACCAGAATGCCTATGGGTCTATGCAATTCTCCTGCGACGTTTTCCAGGATGATGCAGGCTTGTTTAGGGGACCAAAATTTGCTGTCGTTGATTGTTTATCTAGATGATATGCTGGTATTTGGAAGCTCATTTGAGGAAATGGTAGAAAGGTTAAGTCTGGTATTTGCATGGTTGGAAGGATTTGGCCTCAAAATGAAACCTAAGAAATGTTTTCTATTTCAGGAAAGGGTAAAATACTTAGTTCATGTTATTTCGAGTGCTGGTATAACTACCAATCCTGATAAAATCTCTTGTATAAAGGATTGCCAAACTCCTAAATCGGAAACGGAATTAAGATCTTTTCTTGGTTTAGTTTCATATTTCCATCGGTTTATGCAGGGATTCGCCCACGTTGCAAAACCTTTGAATATGTTATTAGGAAGTGGTAAGAAAAATAAGAAACAGCGGTCTGACGAAAAATCCTTTAAAGAAAAGTGGAAGGCCGAATGTGATAAAGCATTTGCGGATATAAAGGAAATGTTAACATCCGATCCTTTATTATGTTATCCTGATTTTTCCTTACCATTTATTGTGGAAACGGATGCAAGTTTCAAAGGATTGGGGGCTGTTCTTTCACAGAAACAGAATGGGTGAACTGTTGTAATTGCATATGCTAGCCGAGGACTAAAACCTTCAGAACGGAACGATGCTAACTATAGTTCAATGAAACTAGAACATTTAGCTTTGAAATGGGCCGTGGCCGAAAAATTTAGGGATTATTTGATCGGATCAAAATTTGCAATTTTTACTGATAATAATCCTTTGGCATATATCAAGACAGCTAAATTGGGTGCGACAGAGATGAGGTGGGTAGCGCAATTAGCCCAGTTTGATTATGAAATTGTGTATCGTTCAGGCAAATCCAACGCAAATGCTGATGCATTAAGCCGAATTCCTAATTATCATCGTATAGCCATGCTGAATGAGGAAATGATTACTATTCCAACTTCTATACCATGTAAATTGAGGGAGGAGGTTTTGGTGGATTGTCAGGCTGGGGGTGATTTTTCAAATAAATTGCATGTATCTATAAATGAGATTGCTACAGTTCCAAGCATCTTGCCCAGATATGATAATTCGGATTATGTAAAATTCCAGCAATTAGATCCTGATATTTCTAGGTTAATTCATTTTCGGAAATATTCTCAGAAACCAACCAAGAATATGTTAAATCACGAATCTAGAAATGTTAAGAAGTTGGTACAGCAATGGGATCGAATTCAAAGTGTTTCTGGAGTATTGTATCGAATCATTTGGGTACATGGAGAACAGATAAGAGAAATACTACTTCCCACCTTTCTCAGAAAAAAAGTATTAAAAGGTTGTCATACGGGAATTGGGTCATCAAGGAAAAGAACGTACTTGGTTGTTATTAAGATCTCATTCTTATTGGCCTGGTATGTACCTTGAAGCAAAGCGCCATTGCCATGATTGTCAAAGATGTTTTATTGCGAAAGCCAGTCCTCAGGTTAAGACATCTATGAAACATGTTCTTGCAGAAAACCCTCTGGAAATTTTAGCTATTGACTTCACTAAGATGGATAAGTCCAGTGATGGGAAAGAGGATGTTCTGGTAATGACAGATGTCTTTACCAAGTTCGTACAGTGTATTCCCACAAAGGATAAAAAAGCTAAGACAGTAGCAGAAGCTTTAGTTTCCAATTGGTTTGTTAAGTATGGTATTCCTTTATCTATCCATAGCGATCAAGGAAGGGATTTTGAGTCTAAGATTATAGCTGAATTATGTAATTTGTACAATATTAAGAAGACTAGAACTACACCATATAGACCCCAGGTAAATGGTCAAACAGAGAGGTTTAATCGTACCTTTCATGATCTACTTCGTGTTTTGTCTCCAGAACGGAAAGTTAGATGGCCAAAATATCTACAGGAGTTAATTCTTGCTTATAATGTTACTCCTCATGGTTCTACAGGATATTCACCTTTCTTCTTGTTATTTGGTCGAGAACCTCATTTACCTGTTGATGACATTTTGGTTCCACAGGTCACCTCAGTTCCTTCGGATATTGACAATTGGGTAAGGGATCATAGAGAGCGGTTATACGAGACTCTTCTATTGGTACGGGCAAAGTCGAGGAAGAAGGCAGATGAGAGAGCTATACAACATAATCAGTTTGTCCGAGAGAGTGTTCTTACTCCAGGAACAAAGGTTTTCATCAAAAATAGAGGTGTCAGAGGTAGAAGTAAGATTCAAGATCATTGGAAGTCTGAACCATTTGAAGTGTTATGTAGAATTGATCCTAACGGTCCAATTTATGAGATTAGGTCTTTGTGGCATCCTATTCAGAAAGGTCTTCATATAAAGGAGTTACTTGGTTCAAAAGAATTTGTAGAATTAACCGATCATGAGGTTGTGGATGAGATATCAAGGGTGTCTATGCAGAAGGAGAGTGAGACTGAAGGGGAAGATGATGATTCGGTGTTCTGGAATGTGAATCAGGTGGTTGATGAGTTAAATCGTGTAGTGCCAGATTCTAGAGTGAATTCAAGACTACCTGAAATGGAAGATTCAGTTTCGAGGGGGATAGAGATGCCAACCTCTGTGAGCTCAGAAGTTTCAGAAGAGGTAGGCTCGAATGTAGCTCCTCGTCGGTCCACTAGAAGCACAGCAGATCAACACAGTAATCCATATAATCTACCACAATCTGCTGCAATAAGTCCTAGGATGCTGGAAGCTGTAAGAATTAAGAAAAAGGCAAGCCAAGTTTCTCCATTAAAGATCGGAGAGGTGTTATGTGCTGTGAAAAAGAAGCAATGGATTATTGGTAATCAAATTGGTAAGGGAGCTTTTGGTGTGGTGTATTTAGCCTCGGATGAGATTTCTAAGCCGGTGGTTAATACAACCTCATATGTAATCAAAGTTGGTCCTATGGATGAAAGTCCCTTATTCTGTGAACAAAATGCATATCATCGGTTGTCCATTCATCAGCAATCGACAAATGGATTGAGACTCATAAGATGAAGTATTTGGGTGTACCAGAAATTCTTTCTACAGGTATTCATTTTAAGGGTGACGTAAGATTTCGGTTTCTGGTAATGCCACGTTTAAGTATTGATCTCCAAAAGATTCTGGAATCAACAAAGAAATGTTTACCAGAAAAGGTAGTTTTGACACTTGGTATTCGATTGTTAGACACCTTAGAGTATCTACATACTAATGGAATTGTCCATGGTGACATCAAAGCATCAAACATCATGCTAGGATTCCTTAATGGTGAACTCCGAGAACATGAAGTATATCTGGTAGATTATGGTTGTGCACATCCGTTCATTAAGGATGGTTATCATGTGGTGTATAAGAAGGATTCAAAAGAAACTCAGGGTGGAACTCTTAAATTGTCTAGCTGTGATGCTGATCAGGGTGTCATTCCATCTCGTAGAGGGGATTTGGAAAATTTAGGGTACTGTTTGCTTCAGTGGACTTGTGGTCACCTTCCTTGGGAAGATAATCTTAAGGATAAAGATTATGTCAGGAAGTCCAAGTTAGAATTTCGTGCATCGGTTCCATCATCATTGACAGCTGGTTTTCCCAAAGGTAATTCCCCTTCCTATTTATGGAAGTTCTTGTCACATGTACATCAATTGGAATATTCAGAACAACCAGGTTATAAGAAGTGTCGTCATTTCTTTAGAGAAGCTCTGTTCCAATTAGGTCATAAGAATGAATGGATTTTGGAATGGGGTTCAGTCATCCAATCTCTAAAGAGGCATTTTGAAGTCGCAGTCTATGAAAGGTGTCAGATTTCTGAAATAGTGTCTGTCCCAGTTATTTCAAAGATGGACCAAGGGTGCAATACTAACATTAGTATTGCTCCATGTGGTCTGGTTCCTACAGAAACAATGGATTTGAATTCACATGTGAACAAAAAGTGTCAGCATGTTGACAGTGACTGGTGCCAAGTCGCACCAGGTGTTTATAAACTCTAATAACCAGGTGTTAGTGTACAGTTAGTGATCGAATTATATGGGTGGAATCTCGTTCCTCTTAAGATTGATTTTATCTGGGATACGTGCAGGTGTATTACTCGCATACACAATTTTTTCGGGTGTATTCTGGGTATTATCGGAATTAGGTCGTTTCGAGTGGAAGCTTATATATATATTCAGATTACTAGATTATGTAAAGTGTGATGTGAATAAAAGTATGCTTTATTGGGAGACTTCTATCTTATCATATATGGGCTGGTGAATTACTCGCTTGCACGATGCTTAGGTGGTATCCTGGCATCGGGTGTATATGGTCAGTGGGATAATTCTGATTTAAGTATGTGGATGTCCGCTCCAGTCTTGTATTTTATAATAATATAATGTATAGAATATTTGATTATAATTATACTCAGATATCCATCGTAATGGAAATCTTTCAATAGGATAAATGTTTATTCTGAGTGGTTTTGTTATTTTTTATTATTATTTTATTGAATCCTTGGCGAGATACTAAGGAATCCCAGGTCACTGATAAGTTATATAAGGTTGATGATTATTAAATATCATCATTATTAGGCCCTCTACAGTGTGAAGTGTTGGTGGTGTGGCCCACAGTAGCACTTGTGATTGGAAACCATAATAGGCCCATACAGTGTGAAGTTATATGGCTGGATAAGATGGTGACCGGAAAAGGGCCTCCTATCGCAGTCTGGTGCATGTTTGTCTTGTTTATAGAATCTCACATGGTGGAAGGGCACCTAGCCTGGCTGCATTCTTATATCATATTATGAATTTCTATGCTGATTTCAATAGTGAAGGTTGTGGGTATGGTTATTGTCGGGAGGACAATAAAATAGGTTGGGACGATTGTGACAGAGTGATTTGCTGTGTCAAAATCACTTGTCTCAGTCAGGTTGTGGTTTGGGATATGGTTAGTTTTTTCTATAAATTTCTTTTATATGTTAGGGCAGGATAACTTTAAGGGTGACTTTAAGTTGGCACGTAGGCAGATGAAATGTATTTCGCACTGTTTTTGCACACGAAACTCAGGTTCGCTTCTGATTGGCCGGACCGCTAGAAAGTTGTGTGTTTGGTTAAAGGATGGTTTAAGATAGCCATGCACATACTGACAAGTCAACTGGGAAGGAATGATTCCGTGAATCTAAGTGTGGAATCCTGTTGGTAGATTTGGCCTGTAGTTGGGTAAGTTATTTAGAATGTTATCATCATTATCATACCCTTCCCCTCCCCCTATCAAGTCTAAAATTCCCGTTAAAATATGGGAACCTTTGGATGGACCGCATGGGAGAAGATGGAATTGATGGGGATGTTTTGAAGTGCAAATGGAATAGTGACTTTATTTCATTATGTTGCACTTAATTCATTCCGATTCTATAATTTCTTGATGTGTGTGGCTCTGGATTTTCCAATATTCGGTGGCGTTAGTTGTTGGAGTAATATTGAAAAATACGAAAACTGGTTATATTTCCAATTAGTAATGGTCAACCTGTTCCATCCAATATATATACTTCACAGCGTTTATAACCGTGAGCCATTTGGTTCTACCAGTATAATAAGTGTCCCATCAGGAGTCGGGGGGTTTGGTTAGTTCGAAAACCGGTAACACAATGAAAGGAGTAAGTTCGGATTTCAGGTCGGATTACCCTACTCAAATGTTAGCCTGTTAGGGCTAACATATTTCTGGATCCATGGAGTGAACCAGCTGTTATCTAGTGATCCAGGAATGGTACACTTTGTAAATATACTGTATTGTTTATTTGTATACTCTGTTATTATATTTAAAAAGAAAATAAGGTGTTTGATTAATGTAAGTTCTTTTAACTCTCCTGTTCGAAGAACAGAATAGTTGCCATCACAATGGGTTTTTGTACTGCATGGTTGAAATGCAACCATCTTTCTGAGATTAGCATATAATCTAGCACATACAATATTATTTTGATTAGGTCAATTGACGGCAGATGATGAGGCAGTTCAGACTTTGAGTGGAAATATATGGAAGGAACAGTTCTGGTGAGATAGTTAGATTTTCTCTCTGATTCTGTCTATTTGTCTGTGGTGAAATTGTCTACAGTGCTAGGTCTTGGGCATTATTTTGGTCAGAGTTGTTGGTGGAATTAATTCTTATTGATAAGAATTGATTTCTGTCATCAAATCTGGGGTATAGGTTGTCTAGGACGATGGCTGATAGGGCACATGTTTTCTTTAAAGGTAGGACAGAATCAGAGTATGTGTTAAGATCAGTGTGATGTGTTTCCCCCCCCCCCCCTTGTATGCATATGAAGCAAACTTGACTCTCTGAACCCTGGCGTCCCAGTATATCAATTAGAAGGCAACCGTATAGGTAAGCTATTTGTTATTATAAACTGTTGCTGCCATAGTCAGCATGGTTGATGCCATAGGCAGCTATGGCTCCCAGTGTGGTTCGTTTCAAAATATTCAGCAGAATATTTAATAAATTGTAATTGAGATTTTGAAGTCGCTATTTTGGGTTGAAAGGGTTAAATATTCATGTATCTACGGTTTAGCTCATAAGTCCATGGTGTACCGGTTCTGTCGAATGACCTTTGTCCGTCTATTTATCTACCTGTTCATCAGTTGTCCGTCTTACTTTCCCTTGGTGCACACATATATATATATATATATATATATTTTTTTTTTTTGCGCATGTTGAAATCATGACATATATTTTTTATGCATGTTGGAATCTTGACATTGTAAAAATGGAATTCCAATGGTTAATTGGTTTGTGCGTCATAATTTTCTTGTTACGGTTCATGCTCTCGACCGCGCGTTACCGTTACAGATGCCGAGCTTTGCTAGTTCCTTCATTTCTCATTCGACTACAGACGTATGGGTCAATATTTTTTATCCTACAGTTAAAACATCTAGCGCTTGTGGTTAGTATCTATTATCATAATAGGCAAGATATACTTTAAAGTGCAATTATTTAATTAAGCGCCTTATGTTTGTCATTTTTCTAATAACTGATCAGGGGTGTTTACCTGGGTGTTAACCTGAAGCAGTTCATGGGGTGTTTACCTGGGTGGTAACCTGAAGCAGTTCATGGGGTGTTTACCTGTGTGTTAATCGGAAGCAGTTCATTGGGTGTTTACCTGGGTGTTAACATGAAGCAGTTCATGGGTGTTGACCTGGTTGTTAACCTGAGGCAGTTCCTGGAATGTTAACCTGAAGCCGTTTCATTGGGTGTTTACCTGGATAGTGTATGAGATTTTTCAGAGACATGGTGCTTTAGTAATGTCATTTCTGAAACCGTCAGAAATGTTCCTGGATTTGGTTCTGGTATTGTGTTAATCTGTATTTGGACATTTCAATATAAAATAACTTTATACTTACCGGACTTCACATAAATATTATGTCAGAAATTAGATAAAAGAAATTGTTTAACTTTTAAGAATATTTTGTCTTTGGGCAACGTCCTCCCGGGTGGTTATAAGGATTAAGGGTATTTTATAAGTAAGGTTGTGATCAGTCATATTCTATTTTCAACTTTCCTCTCAGTGGATCCTGATAATTGTTTCATTGGGTTTATTCTGTGAAATAAAATGATGATTTTTGCATGTGTAGTGTTTAAGGCATTATGTAATATATTCAGTATTTTGTGTGTTCCATTTGTATAGATATTGGTTATTGAGCAGTGAACAAATGGTGAGAGAAGTCATTCATTAAAATTCTTACTTAAACTTAATTTTATATTATTATTCCCATCCCCCATCACTCACGCCTATAGTTACGACAAATTGGATTCATTAAGAACCGGTGACCTCTAGCAACTGAATTTTCTTTCGACAATCAAATTGTTATTTTCTCCTGTGGGAGATGATTGTTAAAGTTTTTCTAAGTTAAAGTCACTACGTCACATTTGGAAAGATGTTGAATGTGTGTGTGTGTGCGTGCGTGGGTGCGTGCGTGCGTGCGTGCGTGCGTGCGTGCGTGCGTGCGTGCGTGCGTGCGTGCGTGCGTGCGTGCGTGCGTGCGTGCGTGCGTGCGTGCGTGCGTGCGTGCGTGCGTGAGTGCGTGCGTGCGTGCGTATGGGTTGGTGGGTTGGTGGGTGCGTGGGTGTGTGTTTTGTTCGGAACCCGTACCAAGGATTTGAAATGAATAAGAATAATAGTCTGTGACAGCATTTGTATCAAGTGCAAATAATCGATTGACCAGATGGCACTCAAGAGTTTGCTTTCAGGCAATACCAGCAACAACTTTCAGTCAAATCGTTTTCAAAATATTCAACTGATTGATGAGCTGAAGTTGTGTCTGACGACCCCATTCAAAAAATATCATGAGGTAAAGGATAGAATATTTCTCACTATGGCAGATAGCGCCAGGAATATGTAGAAGTTTGCAGTGATTGCAGGTGTACACCATAATATTTAGAAAGGTGCTACAGGGAATTGGTAGGAGCCAGATGAAGACGAGTCTATTCACGGGATATTCATTACACACAAAGACAAATGACACATCCCAGACAGTACAAATTAGTCACACATACTCACAGACGCACATGCACACACACTCACACTCACACTCACACACAGACAGATACACCGGAACAAGAATCTGATGAAAAGATCTCGAATACATAAACAAATCAATTGAAGAAAAATCAACCAGCGAAAGAAGACAATATTAAGCAGTATGGCCATAAGAACAGTATCCCATACAGGTTGGTATGGACATAGAGTTTAGATAGGAAAAAATCTCTACAAAAGATCGTTTTTACGATTTTCCATTTCCCACACATTATATTCCTTCTTCCTCTCTCTCTCTCCCTCCCTTCCTCTCTCTCTCTTTCTCCCTCTCTCTCTCTCTCTCTCTTTCTCTCTCTCTCTCTCTCTCTCTCGCTCTCTCTCGGTATATATAATTTAACTATTTTTGCTAGTGAACAGATCTATAACAGGTAATTTAGGATATTGAGATGCTGGTACCTTTGAAGATTTCCTTAAAAAACAGATTGAAATGTTTTGGATTTTATGATGTCCAAAATGTAAAGTCCAAATGCCTGAGCGTATAAATCATTTAGTGTAGGTTCGTTTACATTTTTTGATCAAGTGTCTTGAGAGAAGATTATGATCACATGTTCTTATGAAATTTTTACGATAATCTGCAAAGGATTCGCAATTTTTATCTAAACCAGATTTATGTAGTGTATCATAATTTATGTGCGTGTTTGCGAAATTTAACTTTAACCCTTTGAACTTGCAAATCTCCTTCACACTTATACCGTTTGTCATTTTATATGCATAGCTTTTAGGACCACATGATACAAAGTTTGTAATCCTATATTTACTGTACTTCGTCTGTATAAGCTCCTAATATATCGTGTCAAAATATGGGACTGATTCGCCTAACAATTCTAGTGTTGCGAATAGATGTAGTCATGCATGTGCCATTACAAAAGCAGTGATCACTACATTTGTATTACATGGCGTTAGGTCAAAATCTTCTGCAAGTCCTACCGACATAATAATAGATTATCATTGCAGAACATCACATCCTTAACAATTTTGGTTGAATCTGTGAAAAGATCTCGTATTTGCTTAGGTGACGTAACATACTGACTCTTCGAAAAGCTTCTCTTCGCAAGGGCCCCTGACAACAGCTGTTAAATCATGCCTTATAACTTCAGGTGTCCCTATTGGAAAATCTTTAAATTTTAACACATATGGATAGAGAAAATAAATATCCGAATCGTATATGACTTCCCCATACTCGGCCTTGTCTAACAGTTTAATTGCATTTGTCCTACCTCCCTATGATGAATTTCAGGGTTTAATGGGGTCGTGATAATATTTTTCACAAAATCTGAAGCAACGGAGTCAGCTTTAAGCATACGTTTGAAATCGCATGATGACATTTCGTATACTGTAAAACCATTTTTTCTAAATTCACGTAGGTGTGTGAGACACCTGAAGTAGCAATCCGACATTGTCAAAGAAGGATCGAAGGGACTCTTAATTACGTTTCTATTCTTAGACTATTTTTGAGAATTTAACACTGGAATGACTGACTCGACATAACATAATGGTTGTTTAAGACCAGTAGTTCTAATTAACACACGTCTTAACGAGCTATCATCTTGTGGTCAACATTTTAATGATTCGAAAAAGTAAGCACTATGTACAGAATGTCCTCCAAAATAAACACAAATTAACCATTTCACACTCAAAAACATTTCGTACAAATTAAAATTTTCTCTTATTAAAAGGGACTCTGAGCGATAGTTTTGTTAAATTTAAAATTAATATTACTAATAGATAGAAATAAAAACCGACACACTAATAGAAAACAAAAAAATAATGTGTTTTGTTAGTTACTTCAATAAAGGAATCCAAGAAATTGAAATCTGGTGATTAGTTTCATTCACAAATCATTACAATAGGAATAGAGACAGAGAATTTATTATATTTATGCACAATTATGGTGCGAGATTTGAACTCACATTAATTTATCCCGGGCGATAGATTATTAAAGATGTGATCTTTCAAAAACACACTTCCTCATTGGTTTTAAGGGTTTGGCTTAATGTTACAGATTTTCATCCGGTCTTAAATCTAAAATCACCTTTGATATTTACGATTCTAATTATTTTTACTTAGGTAAGTATGCTTCCACTCTGGAATCAGAGTTTCTGGTACAGAAGTGATGTTATCACACTGGAAGTGGGTGTGCCCCTAGCTTCCACAGCAAGGATGTGTAACAGCTTCAAGTGGGGATGGGAAGTTCACACGTGGTGAAACGGGTTTAGGGACACACCCCATTCATACAGTTTCTGGTCTGGAAGTGATCTTATCACACCGGAAATGGCTGGGGTCAATGAATTCCCCAGCAAGGATATGTAAAGACTCTTTGTATGACCATATATGATAAAATAAAAGGTCAAGGGGCGTGGCTTAATAATTAAAGTTGATGATGCCACAAGTCACGTGGCTGTATTATCCAATCAGAAGCCTCGGTTAATCGAAGCCCAATAACTACTAATGTACCTGCACTTACTTGACACCATGCACTTTTGCTTGGAGGGACAAAATGGTGGCGACCACGATATGAACCCCACTTGCGTTTATAGCGCATCAAATGCTACACATATTATTTAACCCTTTCATTATCAAGATTTTCTCAAGGAAATTCAAATTTGCTAAAGCCTACAAGGAAACGGCGCTGAAATATACAAAAATAGCTTTCTGATATCCTGCCAGTGGTTATTTCTCAAAACAACTGCATGCGCTGAAACTCAATTTACAGAAAACTATACAGGTACGCTGTTGAATACTTTAAAACTAATTTGGCGGGTGCTGTTGCTGCATATTAGTTTCAAAATATTCAACAGCATGTTTATTAAGCAGTACAGAAATGCAATTCGTACACCAACGCATAGTCCGTTATTAATGGACCTTTCCAGTTTAGCCATCAATCACATGACATCATCATCAAGTACGTGATATGTAGGATGACGTCATAATCAATTATGTCATGAATCACGTAGCTAAGTTCGTCACTAACGCTTAATTGATGACGGTCTAAGCGTTGCTGTACAACGCGCTCGCGACAATATATTATTTAATGTTCACAAAATGAATGCAGAACAAGATATTACATACACAATACAATAACATAGGCCTCTAATGGATGGCATTAATATGTTCGGGCTCAAGACAATTGAAAAAAGGTTTTATTGTGTCTCAACTATCTTTGGGAAATTGTATTTATTTTATATACTCATTTGTTAACTGAACAGAGTTCTAGAATGTTGTCAATTACTCGGTGATTACTCAGTACGGGGGGGGGGGGGGATCGCACAATCATTTTCTGATAAAGTAATGCACAATTGTTTTTTATGCGCTAGCATACCCTCAGATCATTGCATAATGTCTTCAGCTACGATTGCCAGTACGTTCAGTGAATCCCAGAAGTTGGTACAATTTATTTGTACAAGACAGCTTAAATCTCATCAAGTGAATGATTGTGCTAGCCGTGCTATGATAATAGCACTCTGTGCCAAGGAGCACACGACGGTCGCGGGCGTGTCGAACGGTGGGTAGTGGGGTTGGGGTGGGGGGGGGGTTGTTGGGGGTGGGGGTGGAGGGCGATGGAAGCAGGGCGGGGAATGGGGCTAAACAGGAGCAGGAAGAAATAATGTCCGCTGGCGACATTTTCGTCTTAGGCTAATTCCAAGTGTCGTGCGGTGGGCTTAAGAATGACTCTAAAGAAAGCCTTTTTGGCGGAGGATTCAGCGTCTTCGATCACAGCACTATTCTTAATCTCACATTGCATGAAGTAATTTATCTAGGATGCCACCCATGAATTTAGCGGCTCAGGCAGTCGCCCTTAAGGATAGAGCTCGTTCCATGTACACAGTGTGTCAGAACGTCGACACCGCTAACAACACTAGTTTATATGTTCATGTCGAGTTGGGTGCGAGATTGTCCTTCCGAAGAATAACGTCTATGACGGTCAATTTCTTTTTCAAATTGTCCTAAAACGGATGAAGCAAAGAGGGCCACTATAAGAGCGGACGCAAATTCAATCACTTAATGCAGTATATCTATTGAATTTGCAAAAGAATAGAAAAATATTAAATTAGTAGATACATTTTAAGATTTGGTGGACACACTTTCGAGTCTCTGTAAAGCAGTACAATCCCCATGAAAGCGGGTTCTAGGTTGTGCTAATGCAGACGTTGTTGGTCTTGAGCCAACCTTGCTAGTGTGGAACTGGCGGTATCCCGCAATCCCGGAATTCGCATTTTCCAGCTGCTGGGCTAGCTGATTCACGCCGTTTCTATGGCTTCCCGGCAGTCATACCTTGGAACTTGAATCGCAAGTACCTGCCGCTGGTTATGAGGCATTACCAGACCCTCCAGTTTAGACAAGGGCTGTATGAGGCGTTACCAGACCCTCCAGAACGCCTGTGATCCAGAACGCCTGTGGTCTTCGCGGCCTCAAAAGGACCAACAACCACTTTCTGCTTTAATGTTACCCGAGCTACTTGGGCTTCCTTCCCATGAGCTCTCAACATTGATGCTTGAAGCGGTTCTCCAATAATCGTCAGACACAGTCTAGTCAGATCAATGGTGGTCTTCTGTGCCTTCAAGAAATCCAGGCATAATATAATTGGATCATTAATATTGGCAAGAAGGACTGGCTAGTTGAACATCATAGAGCCCAATGCACTTGCGACTGGCTCAACAGTTTCTGCAGGGATAATATTGTCTCTACCGGCACCTTTCAATGAAACAGAGTCCAACTTTTTTAAAGGGTAAGATAATTTCTTTACAATGTCTTGCCAATTACAGTCACTTGTGCCGCAGTGTCCACTACTGCATTAACGGAACCACCATTTACTTTAATGAGAATAAGTAGTGTCATTGGGTCACAATTAAACTCATACATGCAAACATCATATGATCACACAGGCGAAGATCTCGGCGAAGCAGAAGGTGATGGCGACCGTGTACGCCTCGGCTCCGGACAAAAAAGTGTTTAAATTTAATTTAGAGCCCAAAGTATTCCTGACACCATTTGTAGTACTACTACTAGAACAGTATAGTGATACTCACCAACAGGGGTCTCGGGTCGCACAGGGAACAGGCGACAGGTGCTTGCGGTTCAGGTTCCAATGTACGACTGACAACCTTCATGGACTGGTCCATTTATAATTTATTAAACGTTGTCAGAAGCATGGTTTGGTATCAAAAACCAACGCCGGGAACGAGATCGTGATTTACCTCTCTAGGTATTGCGAATGAGACGTGCTATAAGCTCTGAAGATCATGCCGATGACGATGACTTATCCCCAGGTAATGGCCGTAGGTTAGCTGATGGTAACCATGTGTCCATTTTTGGAGAGGATTTGAACGAAACAATTCCATATCATATTGCTTCATCCTCATCAAATATGCATGATGATCTAGATGCTGTTTTGACAGATAACATGGATATCGACTCTGTCTTACCCGTCTCACAAACACAGCATCACTCTCCTAGGCGCATTCGGTGTCAGGTCCGAGGAGAAACGCATCACACCTCCCCTAGGAGCATGAGGTGTCAGGTCCGAGGGGAACTGCACCACACTTTTTCACCCAGGTGCATGAGGTGTCAGGTCCGAGGGGAACACATCACACATCTCCTAGATATGACCAACTCCAAACTCACACCATTTATTGTCGAACTGGAAGAAGGCCGTGCCGTCTTCCCAACATGTTCCTAGATTATGAACTGTATTAGAATGCTCCTTAATGTAAATCTTCATGGATCCTACTTGTCCACCTGCATATATATTTCTCTGGTTTCGTCTTATTTCGGATTCATTTGTTCATGGTACTGTTGCGGACTGCAGTTATCTTTTTCGTTCGTAGAACAGTACTGCAATGGTATTGTGATAATGTACAACGGTAACAGTAACATTAAAGAATTACTGTAATCAAGATTATATGAAAGTATAACTGACGACGTGGCAGGTGTTCAGGTCAGCGAAAAACTGGATCGGGCAAACGTCTTTTTCGGGCGGTGGAATTTACGGTGGAACAAATGCGTATCGATCGGCGATGAGTACCGAAAATGATAGTTTCACAGTTCGTCCGCAAGGGATGGGGTTTCTTGTTCGGTGGCCATGATTGGAAACGGGTCAGACCGGGCGATGTGGTCGTGGTTGGCTCAGTCCTTCCTCTGTATCGAGGGGAAGGTGCGACAGGTTTTCCGTACACAAGTATTGTTGAGAAACAGAAGGAGCGGCGGAAAGTTCTCAGGAGGGCGGTACAATTTACGCTGTTAGTTTGCACTGCTGTGAAGTCAGCGATCCATCCAAACATTATGTCTGAGAGGAGGTTTTGTAAATGTCGCTCTGATAGACTGGTCATCAAATAGGGGCTTCCACGGCTGACCTCACAAGTAAAGCTGGTGATGCGGGAACACTTGGACCGTTGAATGGAGGCATTGTCGAACCTCTCTGCGCTCAGAGCTGGGTGCAGCTGTTTTTCTGACGCAGAGCTGATAGCTTTTAAACTGGTCTGCTCTGCATCTCATTAACTTTTTGATGAATGGTCCCCGTCTTGAGTTTGCGCTAGACCAATCAGGAGTTGTTTAGACCGGCTAGGAAATCAATGGCGTGGCTATATTACTGATTTTCTTTTCCAGGTTTGACTATATTTCTGTGGCGAATCCATGGCCGTTTTCTTGGTAATTGGTTTAATGATGTCCGTTTCAAAATCCGGAGTTCTAAAGCTTCTCAGAAATAGCGAACACTCCAAGGGACATTTGTGATCATAGGCCATATTTCCGATGTGTACAAACTAGAAAGTGTTCACCCAGTCAATGGCATCACGCGTACTTGACCATGCTCTGGCCTATGAGAAAGCCTGGCTATTATGGGTGTAATCGCAGTGGTCTGGCGCATGCGCAGACCAGGTAGATTGGGACTTCAAAGATCTGGTCTGGTCTGTGTATCAGGGAACTGCCATCCGATGGGGTAGCCATAGCGTAGCTCATGATGGCATTTTACTGGTTCGGTATTGGCTAGTCCTTCCCGTTACCAGACTACAACTCATGTTTTTATAGTACTGTTTTGAACACAAAGAAAGCACGATGAAAAAATGGTCTGTTGAATATTTTGGACATAATTTGATTGGAAAACCTTACTGCATTAGACAGCATTAGTAAGGTCTGCTAACATATGGGGGAGGTTGCGGGAGGGGTTGGGGTGCAGGCCGGACAAAAGTAACACATTTTTTCCAAAGACTCACACTGGCATTAGTGTGTAGATTAGACAAATTCCCACGAACCAAAAATCTGACAAATAGCTATCCATTATGACGTCATCAATCAAAAGGGTTAACATTGGATGTATAGTCAACCAACATGTTTATCACGGTTTGCTTCTCAAATGAAGGCATTTAAGACTTGTAATAGATTCCATTTATATCAGCAAGTGCATATATATGATGAAGCTGATATGAATCATAGCTATGACGAGTAGCCAGGATGTGTATCCAAGATGTATTACTAAGGAAGGCATTGCTCACTGATGTACAACGTATGTCACAATACATAAGCATAGCCTGGAAACTGCCAGAATCGTTTCGCATATATACACTAAGTGTATGAAAAATTGTATTTGTCTTAACCTCCCTCCACCCACACTATTAGTAAGTACATCAATTCATGTCATATGATGGTTTGGTGCGTTGTTCCACAGTAAAATAGTTTTAGAGCCGCATTTGTTTTGTTCTACGTCAGTGGATTTTGATTTTGACCAAGTTTGTTTTAAAAAGTGTCACATCCCGCCCTTATTACAACTGTATGTGTATCATCTAGCTGTAATCAGTCTTGTGTAGCCTATTAAAAGGGAAAAGTGTGGCAATGGTAATATTGTAGACCTAACTTCACGAATCATGATTCAAGACAAGAACCGACTCTTTCTAATGATTTTGCCATCGTTCTTGCTGTAAGTCTGGATATGTCATCTGATTCAGTTGCAGTTCCATCATCAAATCTAACAAATGATTGTATATAATATTTAACTCCTACAAAGAGGAGATAACAAGGATGGATTGATAATGCAACACGCATTCTCAAACCACTAATTCTCAGGTATGGACCTTCCAAGGAGAAAGCTATCTCTTGGGCATATCAGGTATCGCTTGAACCACCTCTTATTGTGTAGCCAGCAATGCTTGCTCTCGTATCATGGGTTTTTGAGAAGCCAAACACCCCAGCGATGCTGAAATATTCTATGAACATCGAGAAGATTCTTACAGACTATTTCAATCCGGGCCGGATTCCTGTTTTAGCATGTAACTGCCGACAATTTGCCATATGCAAAAGCATACAGAGGAAGTGGCCACTGATACACGGTGGTGACAAATACATAATTAGGTTTATGAGTCTACATCTGGAGAAATGCCTATGAAATTCCCTTGGTGATATCTTGGCAGCTTCAGGATAGACTGGTGCGATCTCAGACGCTGTGGTAGCCACAACGGGAACCGCTGACTCATTTCTCAAGGCTACGTATATCACACGCCGACCAAGTGGCTGCTTCGATGCTAGCAATCACGAAAAAGGAATTATATTATTCTGGTGTCTGGAAATGAAGATTCATATATTTGGAAAATGGAAATGGCAGGGAAAAGTTCTACCTCCCAGTAATGGGACATAGTGGAGGATTCCAGTTTCTCAGTCAATTACATGACGTCGTAATCAACTACGTGAGATATATCCTGCTGTCATAATCAATTACGTCATGAATGACGAAGCTAAGCTAATCACGAACGCTTAATTTATGACGGACTAAGCGCTGTTGTACGAATTGTATGTCTTTACTATTTAATAAATAGCTCATTATGAGTGTCATATGACGTCAGATGATAGATAGAAATGTGAATTAGTTAGCATTGTATTCCAATCCAAGGGACCGTTCCAGTTTTAGCTATGCCCCGCCCATCGCTAGCTAAGCTCAACCCATACTTTGCGCGTGTTGGGAACGATCGATCCCTGAACTCCCTGACTATCAATTTCCAGAAAACTATACAGGTAAGAGATAAGCCTATGGCAGCAACAGCGCCTAGTCAACTCACTTTTAAAATATTCGACACAATGTTTATTAAATAGTAAAGATATACAATTCGTACAACGTGTTGGACTATTAAGCGATTAAGACGGACTGAATTCAGTCATTCATGGCGTAGTGATTATGACGTCATCATATACGTCATGTAGTTTATTATGACGCCATGTGATGGATGGATAAACTGGAAAGATCCATTCGTCAGCATTGTCTTCCAATCCGATAATTCTCAACATATTCAACAGAACGTGTTATTGTGTTGTGGAAACCTGTTAATGTATTTCTGCGCTGATTACACTCACTAGCTTAGTTCCTGCCACGGCACATTAGGATACGCTTCACCCACGCTTTGCCCGTGTTGAGATCGATCAAATATCTGCACTCTTTGAATCTCAATTTCCAGAAAACTATATATGTAAGTTGTTGAACATTTTGAAACTAATTTGACTGGGTTCTGTTGCAGTCTATGTTTATTAAATAGTAATGACATACAATTCGTACAACTTGGACGGACCATTCAGCATTTTTCAGGGAATAGATCGCGTCATTCTATTTGAGTACGACGTGATCTAAGTGATCGATAAACTAAGTTTATCAATTGTCTTAAGATAATTATTTACATTGTATTACATCAATGGGCTATTTTGCACTGGTATTTGGCGTGTCCATCACACGATACAATACATCTCATAAAAGCTCAAGAAAATAAGATGAAAATGTCTAATTTAAAATTGTCTATTAGTGGTAGACAGCGAAACAATACCCTTTAGCTTAGCACACCAATATACTATCATTTCATATAGTTCCGCTCTAAAGCGCCGTCCACTGATGACGTACAGGAAAAAGTTAACTGCGTTGTTAGCACTCGGTAGGTGCATACAGATCCATATGGCAAGATAACGTCTTGCATATGTACTGGGATTAACATTAAACGTGCCCAGCCAATCGTTTCCAATTAAGCTATGGGTAAGATTGGGACCAAGACACATAATAGTCGTTATTGATACTGCTAAAAGCATCACGGTTACAGATCTGTTTTGGCGTTTGTTCTCTTCACTAGCCGTAGAACGGTGGACCGCATTGTTAATTTCTCTCGACGTTCTCAGTTTGACAATGATTGCAATGTTGCTTAAACATAACAAGATCAGCGGCATAATAATGAAAAACACACAATCAACCACCATCCAATGTGCATAGACCGTTTTATATTCGAACTTGGTTAAACAAGTAGAGTAGCCTGCAAGGCGCTTCTCTTCATATATAAACGTATGCGGTATGCAAATGAGGGCATCCAAGATGAATAGAATGACGATGGATCGTCGAGCATTAGAGATTGTACAGAATTGAGCTGCTTTCATAGGAAAACACACAGCGACAACACGCTCCAGAGTTAATAGCACAACTAACCAGATTGGCATGTACTGCCAAAAATAACTAGCAGTCAGTAGTATAGAACATGCAATGTTTGTACGTGAGTACGCTGGGAACAAGTTGCCAACTTTTCCAGATAGATTGATGAGTAGGTTAAGTGAATCTTGCGCAGCCAGTACCATCATAATCAAGATGGCTGATGTGAATGGCTTTATCCTCCTCAGCACTAGGAAAGATAGTAAGTTACACGGGACTCCAATAACACTGAGTATATACACGGAGTGATTCATGATAAATCGTCCTACTTGGTATGCAGGATTCCTCATCACCTCAATCGCCCAGGGATTCCAGTAGACACTGTCTCCCGCCCATGACGTTCCATTGCCGATGTCTTGTGTAATATTGAAGATAATGCCTTGGTGTGGAGACTGAGTAACTACCGACTGTATGACTGAAGTGCTTGCCATAGCAGATTTTCTTCTCGATGTTATGCTGATTCAACAAACGTCACTATCTGTCAAAATAGTACGTAACATGTGCTATATAAGGTGTGATACTAAGACTGCCCATTATATAGGCACACGAAACATATGTTGAATGTGTGTAAATATATTCATCACAACGCATTTAGGCATTTATAATGGCATTTAATTACGCCTATTGCACTGGTGTTGCTTAGATGCTATATCCCTCATCCACCCCCATTAGTATCAATCGAATCTTTTCATCAACCCCTGGGCTAACGGAAATGTTGGTTTATTTGTGACGTCCATGTCTGTGATTGATGCCATTATGATTGGAAATAAAATTCTATTGCCATCGGTACAAAAATAGAATCTATATTATCAGGTACTTTACGAGGATATTTAACTGTCCGATTGTTACAATGCACCGGGAAATAAACTCAATAAACATTAACTCTGAATGCGCTGCATATTTTGAAAACAATTTAACTGAAAGGTGTTGGTGACTTAGCACCCAACAGCTTTCAGTCAAATTGTTTTCACAATATTCAGCATATCCAGGGTTAAGATGCATGGAAAATAAGTCTGCAGGAATTCATCAGGCAGAGGGTTAACCAAAATGTTCTTCATTACCGCTGATAAGAGCTACATTGTCGACATAAACATAAACATAATCGAATATGTGCGTGGATGGTGTAAAAGAGATATCGTTAACCCACCTTGTGTCAATAGCGCCTTAACTGTTCAAAATTTTAGTCATTTCAATCAACCCTTTGATAGTCAAGATTAGTGAAGGAAATGAAAATTCTTGTTCAGCAAATCTCTATTTGCAGGCCAAGAGATTTTATTTGAAAATCGATCATGTGAAAAACACATCTAATCGACGGAGCCATTTTGTGTGCATTTGAATCAATTTAGTAACGTCAGTGGGCCTTTGAAGTACAGTTTAGCTCAGAAATAACTTTGAATGTTTCAAAAACAAAAACAGAAGTATGTTGGTTAGTAAATTATGTTCTGTTAGATATTTTGAAAATAATTGTATTGAAGCCATTGCTGCCTTAGGCAGTATCTTCCAATCCAATTTCAATTATGTTCAAACTATTCAACAATACATTTTATTTATTTTCGAAACATGTTAAGTTATTTCAACTTATTTATGAGCTGTTAGAGTACCACTAAACTGAAAATAGCCAATGGTTATTATAATTCTTTAAAAGGCATATTCTCTATACCTCTCAATATATCCCAACAGTCACTCAGTGGTTAATGGCGCAGAACGATTTACGAAGGCCATGTTCTCACTAGAGACTTAATCCGGACTAACGTATAACGTTATTCCGATTAACTCTCTAAAGAGAACACGTTAAGCTAAGCCTAACTAATGATTCGTAGTTCGTAGTTCGAAATTCAACCGGAGCAGGCATAATAGGGTACATATTAGATGTAGCTAATGCGCGCGTGTGTATACAATATGATGCAGGTCTACATATAAAGTGAATAATGAACTACGTTCTAGCATTAAGATGCAATACGAATTACGGTCTGTACTGTAATTCAAACTGAAGGAAATTCCGGAAGGATGGCGCGCATGTGTATATAGAGTGTGCAGGCCGATCTATAGACTGAATAACGAATTACGTTCTAGCAATACGATGCAAACCTATGGCTTAACCCGCAGCATCTAATACGTACCCTATAATGCCTGCTCCCGTTGAATTTCGAACTACGAACTACGAATTTCGGTCCTACTTATAAGAGTGTTAGACTGATATCTATGTACACAAAACCAGTAAACATACGTCATCATTGACAAATGTGTGAACTGATATCCGATTGGTTAATAGTTTTGCTTCGTTGTCCAGTCGTACCGGCTCATTGACCAACGGACACACTTGATTATTGAGGCACAACATTTTAGTATTGTTATTATTAAATTTGTATTCCCCACGTTTTGAAAAAAACGTCGGGGATATTATAATCATCTCCGCCCGTATATCCGTCTGTCTATTCGTCCACCATAATATCTACTCCCAAACGGTTGGGTGGATTTCAACCAAATTTGATATATGCGTTATTCATATGATTGCGCTTTACATCACGACATTTAGATTTTCGCTCCGCCACGTATGGGTTGAATGGGCGGGGGAGGGGTGGGTGGGGTGTGTGTGTTGGTGGGGGGGGGGGGGGCATCACACTATCTACTCGCAAACCGTTGTGTGGAAATCGACCAAATTTGGTATCTGGATTACCTATATAAATGCCCCCATGCGGGGACAGGGGCGGGGTCCAAATGTCAAATATCCGGAAAACTGTTCGTCATACTATCTCCTCTCAAACCGCTGTGCGGAATTCAAACACATTTGGTATGTGGGTTACTCATATAATTGAAGATAGCGTCACGACATTTATCAAATTAGTTTCAAAATATTCTAGAGAATGCTTATTAAATTGTAAATTCATCAAAGGCGTACACTGTTTGAACGGTGCTTATGACGGAGCTAGATACGTGATTATGATTGTGACCACAGCTAAGTAGGATGTATGCTTACTCTATTCTGTGGCTTGTAGCTCGTGGGGGTACGCGCTGGTCCGCCATGTCGTTCCTATCCATCGCGCCGCAAATGCACGCCATACGGGAGGGCTGGTTAGCTGTGGATCTCAGGGTAGCGGATCCCGTATCGCATCTCTCCGGAAGGTACAAAAACCGGCCTCTATAGCCGGTGGAACGCTGATGTTCCAGTGGGGCTATGGGACCATTGATGCTGAGATTAAACCACACGGTGTCGTCCCAACTGTTGATGTCACCGATATGATGATCCATATTAATTTAGAATACGGACAAGATGGTGATAATAATTAAATAGTCACAGAATTTATACCACTATACAAACAATTCTATACATTTGACAGTGAATGAGCACAATAATACACAACATAGAGCCGGGGTGGTGTTCTTTCCACATGTTTTCGTCGGAGGTACCACCGAGATCCTTGAATCTGCAGAGGTATCCCCGCAAGAGAGAGTTTCCGCAACGAAGTCATTACCCCTCACACACACACAAGGAAAATATTGTTGTTGTGAGAGGAAAGTGCCTCACGCGGGCCTCCGTCACAGGAAAATGTCTTCAACGCCGAAGTGGAGGAAAAGAGATGGCAAAAAGGGGCACACCAAGAATCACCATCGGCTCTGCACTCCGTAGGATTACATCTGGGGTCCACACGTCCCATCCGTAGGAAGACTCCCGTAGGAAATTTCGGATGCTGGAGGTATAGTATTTAATTTAGTTTATTACCCTTGGATGGCCATCCGAGGGTACACAAAAACTGTGGAAGCCGAGGACTCCTTACCGCCGTGGATGAGCTGAAATCCGAATGGCACCGGATGAAGAAGGAATCACTGTAGGTTTGCAGTGCACACGTCTATCCCGATGGTTCAGTCGTCCTGCGCGGGCCGGCTTCTACACCGGTGATGCTCCTGATTCTCGATCGTTCACCCCTTTTATACTCGTCGAGACGTCAGAGCTAGGTGCCTCAGCCAATCAGCGGCCGAGCACTAGCCAATCGGCGTGCTGCAGAGGTGGTGACGTAGTTATCACGTGTACAGAGCACTCTCTATTCTGTTTAATATATATACGCAATTACGACGTCAAGGCAATATTTTAAGTATAATTTTGCGGAGAGCTTCGACGATAATTCGGCCATTTCTGGACCGATTTTAAAATGGTAAAAATTACTGTGATTCTCGCCTCATTCCGGTCCGGATAGGTACCGGAAACGACGAGAACTTGCCGTTTAAATACATTACAGGTACCGTCTCGGTACACTATAGGTATGCACTCGCTCCCAATCTGGACATATGTTATCAGGGAAGCTCTGACGCGTGCGCATGCACACTACGCGTTCTAACAGACTTAACCATTTTAAATGAAAACCTCTCCTACAGGGCTTATATACACGTACTATCCTACCCATGGGGCTGCGCTCAGAGCGAATCTGGGATGGCCCTTCCATACCCAGCTTATCCGGTTGATCTGTGCTACACCACTCCCTCCTAGTTTGACATCCGTGGTAAATGATCATGCATCGTGGATCGAATGCATGGAGGCACGCTAGGTGGGAATTATAGACATCCCGGTGGGTGCGTAGCCGAGAGGATAGTGATGCGCAAGACGCGTGCTTAACAGAGAAGAGCACATGGAGGTGCTAAAGAGTTTGGTGAGGGAGGCATACTTTTAGTTTTGATATTTGACGTGGAATTATTTTTCCAGGTTTTCTTTTTTGTTTTGTTTTAATATTTTGGTGCGTACTCACTTTTATTATATGGTTCACAGATTAACCTGCACAATAGCGCGCATGGGTGTTCCCCTGGATGTAGATAATTATTTCTCCGCAGAGAACACCCAACCTCCAACGTACCAAAATTACTTACATAAAAGTTAAAGATATATATTATATAAAATGTGACTATCATATCACAGTTTTAAAACAGTGTAAATTACAGGTGCACCCCTGGTGAATAAGGGGATGCACTATGATATGTATATTATATGCAGCCCATTATTGCGGATCCGCATGGGTTGCTTCCTGCTAACCCACAATCTGTCCCGTCGTACTGAGGCAGGAAGAAAAATCATAAGAAAAATAGTAATAATAATAAATGAAAAAGACCAGTTTATCAGGGATCCACAATGTAGCTGAGACTGCATGACGGTAATAGGACATATTCACTATGGTGCGTTGGGTACTTACGTCACACACGACGTGTCTTGCAATGTAGGGGTCTGCAGAGATTATTTATGTGAGACACAGCCATGCAAGAATGTTGCGCAATGGTGTAGGATGACCGTAGTCAGCCTAGGGACGAGGGTTTCAATTTAAAAAAACATATATAATATTCAAAAACGTATTTAAAACATAAACATAATGAAGCATTCCTCTTTCCGCACACATATTCATAGATCCTGCTGCAACCTCGGCAATATTGTCCACAAACATCCACTGTAAAGTTTCCCCAGCGAGTCTGGGTACCCTGACTCGTATGGGATGGACGCGGTGGGTGATCTTCCGCTGCCGATATTTCATAGTTTACACTGCCCAAGTCGGTGATACTAAAGTTGGAGGATGGTGCGGACGTGTCCATTGAAGCGCTGGTGGTGAGAGAGATGATGCCAGGTGAAGTGCGAACTGGTGGCGGCGTTGAGACTAGTGACATAACTGTGGTCGCAGATGTGGTGGTTGTGGTGCGGGCTGCAGGCGGTCCTAGAGTGGTGAAGGTGATGATCAGGCAGCGCATGGTTGCTGTTGATAATGTGGCGCTGGCAGACAGTTTGCGGATCTTCATTGCCTTCAGTAATTTGATTGCGGTCGTCCTTGGAACTGCACGGCTTTCCGGATGTCTGATTCGCTTCTTCCCGGCATAAGGACGATCCGGCGTAGTTACTTTCCAGATTGCTGGGTCTGTTAGAGTGCTGTTGCATAGGTAGGCTGCTGTGCTGCTTTGTGATGCAGTTGTGATGGCTGTGGCTTCTGTAAGGCAGATCTCCTCGTCGATGATAAGGCTACACGGAGATATGGAATGATCTGAAATGTCCTGTAACCCAGGTTCGGATGCGGTCACTGGTGTAGATATTTACACTGATATGGGTCGGCTGATTCCGGCTGTCGATGTTGTGGTGACGTGTGATGCAGACAGTGGCGTTGTTGCAGATGCTGCTGGAGTGGAAGCTGCAGCCGATATTGGTACCATTACTGAAGGTGCTGCCGGTGCGGTTCATGTTGGCGATGCCGTCGTGATAGTGACTGGTGCGGTGTGGTGGCTGGATGCTGTGTGTGTCACAGAGGCTGTTGCTGTAGGTACTATGAAGTGCTGAAAGTTATGTTGTCACCATTTGGTATGCTTCGTTTTAGCCATTCTTCCCGTAGGAAGCACATTAAGTGGAAGCGTAATTTCAAATCTACTAGCTAGAACTTCCGTATCTTCACTTTGTTCACCAGGCC
Organism: Chaetoderma sp. LZ-2023a; assembly: GCA_034401795.1. NCBI lineage: Eukaryota > Metazoa > Mollusca > Caudofoveata > Chaetodermatida > Chaetodermatidae > Chaetoderma > Chaetoderma sp. LZ-2023a. The sequence continues at coordinate 20,465 of JAVVLW010004036.1, read as the reverse complement.
GTAATGTCACTACTAACACACGATGTTTTTCTGTTAACGCGTGTGTCACACAATAACGAGCATCTGTATATAAATATGTGCAGTCTGTATAGAATGCACGTTGAAAAAGATGACCACGATTGACATGATGCGCCAAGTCCGAATTACGGGAGAACGCTTGCTTACATGGCTGTCCATTTTGCTGTAAGGCTGTGCACGGATATTTCTTCCCGGGATTGGCTGGTGCTGAATCCTCCGAGGTGTCGGATAAAGTGAGGTCTTCCGCAAGCAACATCTTATTTCCGCACGATAATGAATGTGCGGAACCACCTAACCTACTCTAATTACCCTACCTCTTCATACTTTCCTGGCCAAATATAATAATGAAATAATAATAATGCGAAAAACAGCAGAATTTGGTTTGCGGCACGAAAGTAGCCTAATGCTTGATCTTCCCGTATGTCGAGTTTTGACGGGAAGACGAAGTTTCAGTGAGCAATCTCCCTCTTTTATACTTTTTGGTGACGTCACAGGAGGGCGGATGACCACACCCGAAAGTTTTAGGTTGAGCCGGCCATGCCCAATATGGAAAGTTTTAATTTTATGTTCCTGGAGTCCGTTGAAACATTAATTCTGTGGAAACGAAGTAAATATGAATATAAAAAGAAAGGAAAGTCGCTTTCGGCTTTACTCGGTGGGAAATCAAGTCTCCGATCAACATAAAAATCCGGAACTACTTATTCCCATGGATGCTTACATTTTAATTAGCCTGAAGCGGTTTTTCAGATTGGATGCTTATAAACTTGCCTGTTTAAATTTCAGGCTGGAACGCCCGATGGGGTGTGGGAGGGCACGGTGACGTCAGCGGCAATTGCCCGACTCATCCCCTGTCACCTACTCCATCATGCTGTGGTAGATGCGCGTTTGGGCGGTTCTTTTGTCTGTAGCCTTTGGATCCAATTTACTGGAAATAGAAGTGCTGATCACGTGGTACTTGTTCTGAAAGCACGTGGTTGATCGGAATTGTAGACAAACTTTAAGCAATGGCGGAGTATTAATGTTGCTGGTTATTTGAAGTTAATGTGAAAAACAGAAATATATATGTTTTCAATTCTGTTACTTAGAACAGCGTCCCTGTATTGCGCGTGATCTTATACACGTGTCACTTGTTGTCTGTAATAGGTATTTCCATGCCCGTGTTGATTTGTGGCTGGAATGTACGTACGAGAATATTTGAAATTCTCCCTGATTTATACTGTCGAAGTTTTGATGCTGCTTCACCAGCCCACGCACTAATGATCTGTATACGCAGTAGAACAGTCGTGTTCTCAATCAAAATTAGAACAGTAAAACTGTTTGTAATTTATTGTGTGGTTCAAACTCATACCGTAGATGGCTGCGATGTTGTTCCTTCTTCCCGTATGATCAGTTTTCCATAACCTGGATAAGAAGGTGATTGCAGAAAATGTTGACTCATGTTGATGATGGTAGTGATCTGTTGTAGGGAAGTCCGGGCTGCTCTGTTATGTATTGCGGAGTGGGCATATCCAGGTTTTCACGCTGGTTAATGCTGTGTCTGTTGCTATTGCGGGAAAGTCGGGTCTACGGAATGTAATGAGCTTTCCGTATCCATACGGGAGGGATTGTTGCGAAAATAATGTCTCTAACATTTTCAATTAAAAACGCTAGGTGATTGCTACACTCGTTGTTGCTGATGTTGAATGTCCGAGTTACCTATTATATAACCGAGTATGTGTGATGTTCAGTCAATGGTGAATTGACGTGTCCAGGCTTGCTGGCAAGTATGTTCTGCCAAGAGTCTGCTGAACAGGCTGCTTCCCTGCCCACCACCCGCAGGGGTAGGGGTGGGTGGGTGTTGGTTGCTGCGGTGCTGGATGCCACCTCCTCTGTAACGGTGGACGCCCTCATATCTGAAGAGTGACAGTCAACAGACGACGAGTGGAGTGTCACATGGACAGGACGAATGATGTCCGAACTTAGTGCATAGACGAGAGACGAGAGACGTGAGTTGGATTAGGGGCATTGGTGAAACCACGGTCCGGGTTGCCCTTTGGGGAGGAATTGTGCTCGCCGTTTTGGGAGTTGGAAGGGTACACCGAGCTTTGCGGTTTTGCTGTTCTTCAAAACAAGCCAAGGCCTCATCCAGCCTCTTCACTTCCATGCTATTTATTACATGTTCCACCCCACAAGAAGCATGGCCCTGGGCAGGCTCAGCTTCCACTTGTGGCAACTCTATAATGGGGGTAATTGCATGAAGTGGGTGGGAATGTGAAGCGGTCGGCGGAACAACTTTTCCGTCCTTCCCCTTGGGTAACACAAATGAGAAAGTCTTCAGATATGACTTCCCAGATCGAGTAGACCCGCACTGAGGAGCGAGAGGGCGAGTACGTATCTCGTCATCGTCTTCAGAATTAGTTGATGGTTCACCGGACTCTTGGCTTGGTAGGAGAGAGGTCGAACTGGCACCGTGGTGCTCTGGACTAACGTCGGGAATACTTGTTTCCGTAGAGACATCTGTCTTGGTACCGGTGTCATGTAGGATGCCCAGCCCAAGCTCTGGTCCTGGGCCGTCACTGACACATGGTTTAAGTCGATCGAAGTGGATGACTGAGGACAAGGCCATCTGAATTGCGGATATGGTAGGTCACGTCCGACTTCTTATCTTCTACCACATAGGGTCCTTTCCACTGGTAAATCAGTTTATCGGCACGTTTGCAGAACATTGCGAATCGTGAACCCAAACCATTTTTCCTGCTTCATACAGGTCTCCATGCACCCGCCAGTCATGCCATGCTTTCTGACGCCGGTGTGCAGTGGATAATGTAGCTCTCACTAGGTCATGGGTCTGTTCTATCTGCTGCCGCATGAGCTCTACGTAGAGAGATGGTGAATTTCTCTCTGTCAGAATCCTGGGCATGGCCAGATCCAGGGGTAAGGCTAATTCACGGCCTAACATTAACCACGCAGTGGTATACCCCATGCTGGAATGTACTGAAGTGCAGTGTGCCATGAGCACATATGGGAGTCGTAAATCCCAATCTCGACATTCAAGACATGTTTCTTTAGTAAGCATTTCCGCCAAGGTATGATTAAACCTTTCCACCTTTCCATCACTTCTCGGATGGTACGGAGTCGTCCTTGTTTTGACGATATGAAACAATTTGCAGAGCTCAGAGATCAGCCGGTTCTCAAATTTACTTCCTTGATCAGAGTGCAGCTCATAGGGCATTTCAAAACGGCAGAACACATTGCTTGCCAAGACCCCCGCCACTGTGGATGCCTCTTGGTCCGGCAAAGCAAACGTTTCTACCCACTTCATAAAATAATCTTGCAATATGAGGATGTACTTGTTTCCTTCATCCGTCCTATTCAAGGGTCCGAGCACATCAATAGCCACTCGCTCCCATGGTGCACCAACAATTTTAACTTGTATGGGTGTGGAATGGTGCTGGCCAACAGCGCGCTTTTGACATGGGACACATTTGACAACCCATGCCTTCACACTATCACGAATCCCGATCCAGCCGAATCTCTGTTTTATCTGAGTTAATGTTCGTTCAACAGCTAAATTTCCCGCGTTATCGTGGAGCTGTTGGAGAATACTATTTTGATAACACTCCAGAATCACTATGCGGTTGTTGATGTAGAGAACCCCATCGTGAATGTGGCATTCCTCAAACCACTGGTAGTAGTATTTTTCATTTGCAGATAATGGTGTAACAGATTCCTTGGGAGAACGTACCCCCTACTGGATCCACGCATGTATATTTCGTGTTTGCGCATCTGTTGCTTTTTCGTCAGCTACTGGCTCCACGTTCCACTCTGTGCACTGCAATTTGGGGGAACTCTGGAGATGGCTGTGTAGTATGTGTCACATTGGTGGTCACTTCCCTTTCATCCTCGAGCCCGATTCTGCTCAAGGCATCGTCATTTCCATGCAGTTTGCCGGGTCTATGAACAACATTGAAGTTGAAGGCCTGCAGGAACTCCTGCCACCTCGGTACCTGGCCCTCCAGATTTTTTAGGTTTCTGAGCCAGCATAGTGAGGCATGGTCTGTACAGAAGGTAAATGGGTGCCGTACAGAAAGTGTTTATAATACTTGACGAAGTGTACCGCCGCAAGTAATTCTTGCTTAGTAGTCGCGTAATGTTTCTCTGTTTTATTAATAGTATGCAAGCCATAACGCAGTACATGCTTCGCTCCATCTTTCATGACCTGAGAGAGAACTACGCCGATGGCATAAGCCAGCGCATCAGTGTATAAGATGAAATTGAGGTTAGAGTTGGGATGAGCAAGAATCTGGGTCGTTATCAAGAGTTCCTTCAGCACCCTGAACAAACCTTCACACTCACTCGTCCACTCGAATGGTCAATCTTTTTTCTGTGATCTGAAATAGGGGTGATGCAATCTCGCTGAAATAATGGATGTAACGGCGATAGTACTGGCAGAGTCTGAGGAAACTCCGGGTATCCGTGACAGACATCGGTGTCTGCAACTCAGCCACTGCTTTTGTTTTTGATGGTTGAGTGGCCACTCCATCACCGGATATGACGTGTCCCAGGAACTCGAAGCTCTGTCTGAAGAGATGCCATTTCTTGGGTTTGAGCTTTAAATTAGCTGTGCGGAATCTTGAAAGCACGGTGTCTAAATTGGATAGGGTTTGCTCAAATGAGGGAACAAAGAAGATTACATCATCAATGTAACACAGACAGATTTCCTATTGCAGGGTGGTTAACACCTGCTCAATGAGACGTTCGAATGTTCCAGGAGTGTTGCACCAGCCATTGGGCATCTTGTGGAACTGGAAACGACCGTCTCTGCAAACGGATGCAGTCTTCTCCATGTCAGCCTCATCAATGGCTACCTGACATTATCCACTAGCCAAATCAAGGGTACAAATCACTTGGTTCTGGACAAGGAATCTAAGGCCTGATCTATCCATGTTAACGGATACGCATCCTTGACACTTAGATCATTAAGGCGGCGGTAGGCTATACAAAAGTGCAAAGATCCATCCTTTTTGCCTACTAGTACAATGGATCTGGCCCAGGGTGATGCTGATGGCTCTATTATGCCCGTCCACAACATGTCATTCACTTGTTGGTGTCCTTCCACCTCCTTATGTATGGGAAAACATCGTACCGGCTGTCGAATGGGTCCCTTGTTTCCAGTGTCGATGGAGTGCCATACAAGATGAGTTTCACCCAGATCCATGTCTCCGGCTTCGGTACTTGTAGAGTAATTTCCGTATTTGATGTTTTTGAGATTGCATCAATCCAACTGTGGCACACAAATATTAGTCATGTAACTGTTCTAGCAAATCATCAGAAGTTGTTGCTGGTGTGGCTGTGGTGGGTTCTATTCCCAGTGAGATCACATCCACCAAATGGCCACAACGGACTCCAGGTTCAAGAGTTATTGCGTCCGCAGTGCCATTGAATGCCCGAAAGGGTATATGATCCTTGTTGGTGGTGTCCACAATCATACGGGGACTGGCGCATTGAGAGGCAAGCATGTATTCAGGGTCGGGTTCCAGCATGGCTGTGTGATTGTTTTCTCCTAACTGTGGTGCGGTGGCCCACAAGATTTTCTCCTGTCCTGGCTCAACTGTGGCGGTTGCTGTCAAAATCACCGCACATGTATAGTACAGTGATGATTCCAGTCCAAGAGATATCTGTCGGCCGTGTATATCCAATTCCTGTTGTCTGCAATGTATAACGACTTTTCTGGCACTGAGGAAATCAGAGCCAAGCAGGGCATCATTTTGGATAGCGGCAATAACAACTTGCTGAATGAAGTGCATCTCCTCTATCTGTATGACAAGGTTTACTGTACCAGCCACGGACACATTGGCTCCCGTAGCTGTTTGCAAAAATATATTTACAGGCCTAAGTGGTGGCTTTTTATGAGGTTGGATGCTCTCATACAAGCGCTTGTTAAAGACAGTATTGGAAGCTCCAGTGTCAAATGTGGAACTGGTGGAGTTACCGCTAAACAGACAGGCCCACTTATAGATAACTTTATGGTGTACCTGTGGAGGAGTCTCCAATGAGACCGCCTGAGAAAAAGGTATGGGTTCGGCATCACTCTGTATGTAGTCAAATTGTTTACAGATGGCTTCCTTGAGTGCTGTTGCTGGCTGAGTGTGGAAAGGGCCAGCCCGCCGTCGCTGCTGCTGTGATTGCTTAGGTGAAGACGGAGCTGCGGGTAGCAGTGGTGATGGCAGTGATGCTGTCTCTGTGTATGCTGAATTGGTGTAGACAGCAGTGCGGATGGGATTGTAATGATCATGGATAAGCGCAACCTGTGCGAGCCACTTCTTGCAGTGCATCATAGGTTATTTAGTGGATGCACAAAAGAAACAGTGACGTCGCGTGATTCCTTTGTTCTTGCGGTGGTGCTTACTTTTTCAGATCCATGATGTGGACTGTATGCTGCCCTCTGAATCACTGCTGCTGCTGGTAGAAGTGGAGGATGCTGCTATACGGGTGGTGTGTTGCCTACCACCAAGGGGCACCGGGGATTCGGTGCCTTGGTGGTGGGGCGTGGTGCTTGAAGAAACATTGCTTGTAGGTTTGTGATAGTACTGAAGGTTGCGTATTAGTGCAGGCCACCTGACATTGTTGTATGGAGGCCATAGCTGAGCCGGGTTATGAGGATAGGCACCGAAATGACTCTCTAATTGGTGACCTCGCTAGTTCAACGGACTTTCTGGCTGCGGGATTCGTTGGTCAGAGGTTGGAGATGTTGTTGAAGGTCGGTGACACCGTTCCCTCAAGTGGCCCGGCTGACCACATCCGAAACACGTATCGGGTGGTGGTGCAGAAGCTGTGGTGTTGGTTGCTGTTTGGGTGTTAGATGTCGCAATTGTTGTACTGAGGGTGCTGACTAGATTCGTGAGTGCGGAAATCTGTTTAGTGATCTCATCTATCCCACTGTGTATGTTTTGGCGGTTGTTGTTGTTGTGCTGGTTCCTGCATCCTGGGGGTATTGTTGTGCCCCACCCCCTCCCACCCCTTCCACTCCCCACCCCCGGTGGGACTGGCCACGCCCTCTTCCTCTAAGCGCGTTATTCTGACTGGTCGTGTGTTCTTGCTGGGTGTTCTAATCCGTTGCTGATGCTGATGTAGGTGCAGTGGTGTTGTCGGTAGTTGTGACGAGATTGACGTCATTGATTTCGTTAATTGGATGAAGTTGGCGCCAATTGTTTTTCTACCATTCCAAGAAGTTTTCGATTCGAACCGCGGTTGCCGTTAACTGTTGAAGGCTGCCATGATCTGCGAGAAATAGTTTTTCTTTCAAGGCGGGTTCTCCGCTCAAAGCATCAATGAATGTATCCAGGTGTAGATGTGTGACGCCCTCGAGATTTGTGCTAGGGTACCCGCGGGTCACTAACCGACGAATGCGACTAGCTAATTCCGGAAGCATTTCTCCTGCACATCGACGTAAGTTTTTCTATTGAATCTGACTAGTTTCACCGAGAGCTCTGTCATCGAATCTTTCCAACAATGCGCTTTCCAGTTCTGTGTGTGTTGGTCTGTAGTCTGTTCCGAGGTCGGCCAGGACTTGGAGTGCTTTTTCTGACAGTTTCGCTGCCAGATATTCTCCCATTTGTTCGTTAGTCCACCAGTTTGTACGGCTAACGATTTCGAACTGAACTTTATAATTGGCCCAGTCTTTCTCCCAGCTAAATTCGGGGGTGGGGAGGGGGTGGAGAATGACTCGGCCAAGTCCACGTGGTGAAGTGATTGGCGTGAATCCTGGTGGCGGTGTTTGGGAGACTGAGCAAATCGTGGATGCTGGTCTGTGTGTTGGTGGCGGTGGTGGTGGTGGTGGTGGTATTTCGCGTCAGTGTATCAGATGATGCTGATGGTGCCGTGTTTGTAAAGGTGATTCCCATCGATGATGTTGCACATGATATGTAGGTTTTGCCAAGCACCACCCTGATGCGGGTCCATAGACAGGTGTAGGTCTATAGACTGGTGGTGGCATGTTGTGTAGATGGCGTGGATGTTCTGCGGGTAGCTACGATGGATGCTCCTCATACGGTGGCAATGCAGATGACTGACGGGGGGTGTGTGCATGATGTGTTGGTCTTCTGGTGTATTGTTGAAAAAGTATCATCCAGTTTGTAACGTGGTGCTGTGTGAAAACGAGGTTATAATGCACGAAGTGGAGGAGATGCGGGACATGGTACATGAGCATCCGACCACTGGTCACCTATTGATGAAACGGGTGAAGAACGTGATTGCTAAGGATAGTAATATTTCCCCCATGAGGGTCGTTGTTGTGATCGTCCACGATACAGCGTTGGTGGTGTTGGCCTATCACAGATATCAGATAAGGTTATAAATTGAGTTCCTGCCTGCGAGGCATCACGGAATGTCCCTTAGCTTATCGGCGAAAATTTGTGTAAAGGCGGTGTCACCGGTATGACGATCCATATTAATTTAGACTACATACAAGATGGTGATAATAAATAAACAGTCGCAGAATTTATACCACTATGCAAACAATTATATATGTTTGACAGTGAATGAGCACAATATTACACAACATAGAGCCGGGTTGGTGTTCTTTCCACGTGGTTTCACCGGAAGTATCACACAGATCCTTGAATCCGCAGAGGCATCCCCGCAAGAGAGAGTTTCTGCAACGAAGTCAATAGACAGTTTAACATAAACTAGTATATCCCTAACACACACAAAGAAAATATTGTTGGTGCGAGAGGAAAATAGCTGGCAAAAAGACCACTCTTTTGTTCAACAGAAATTGCTAAGTGGTGAAAATCCTATTGAAGCTACTGTTAAGATGTTGCACACTGGTTTAGGTGAAGTCGGAACGAACGATTGCTGACGAATTCCCAGGTTGCCGTCTTATATAGTTCCAAAATGACTGCATTATGATCATGTCGATAGTCACTTACAGGACTGGCGGTATGATCAGTGAATGAAAAGAAGAACTGCATTAGTAGTTGCCGCTTTATTTATGTGGGCCTTCTGCTAAATTCTAACCCACCAATTGATTGTTAGTAACGGAAACAAGCTTTGGCCGCAAGTAGCATGGCTTACTACCTAACTTTTAGATACGTTTATCCGTTGGGCACCAATGCCTGGCTTCCCTAAAGTTGCCCCGTATAGCATCTACCTCCAAGGATAGCATGCGTACATGTCACAGAACAATGATCCGAATCAAATAACGATCCGGCTACCCGGTTCCGCAACCACATATAACATCACTTGATGAGTTTCACAGATCACACAATCAAATTTAAATACTGACATGTCATTATGGTGGGGATGGAGAGACGGATATCCATCGTGAGCGTCCTTCCCGCGAGGGTGTGGTGGGCTCCGAGGCCTCGGCCAGACACTGCAACGAGTTGGATGGAGATCCACATCTAGTCCTTCACCGAGTGATATGGGGTTAACATTTGACCCATCGTTAGGGTTATTTTCCATGATGCCCAGAGATGCACCGCAGGCCGGTATCACAACATACAAATTAATATTATTATCATTTTGCAGTGCTTCCTACTATGGCGGGGGAATCGACCTAATAAGTATCCGAAGACACAAGTGGGGCATGTATATAAATCGGCACTTTAACTATCACTGCTTGGAAATTTCCGATAGCTTCCCAGGGTCGGATCCGGTCAATGTGTCGATTGGGAATCCAGAGAATTGATAAGCCATACGGCGGGTGGATGCGCGGAAAGAGACAATAACTTACTATATATATATATATATATATATATATATATATATATATATATATATATATATATATATATATATATATATATATATATATATATATATATATATATATATATATATATATATATATATATATATATATATATATATATATATATATATATATATATATATATATGCGGCCCTATAGGTCACTTGGCCAATTTTACACAACCTTGCCATTGCGTGGGGCTACATTACCACAACAACCGGGAAAGAGGCACACACTATGCGTCTCCAATGAAGAAATTGTTCCTAACCACTTTAAACCTATCCTATCAAGCTGAATAGCTAGGTTTAGTCGGTAACATGTCAGGCTCGAGCAATTAGATCATGATCAGCTACCTCAGTGTGTAAAATTGATGCTGGCGGGAATAGTGATGTGGATATATGTTGCTGTATAGTATTTCCTAGCGTACTGCGTTCTAGAGTTTTTATAAATAAATAAAATATATAAACTCGATGGCTACTTGTCATATGCACAACTAACCAATACACAATCTAACGGACACGATGATAATGAATATGATAATTAAAAGTGTCACAGGTCACAAGACCTTATGGTGCAGCTAGTTGAAAGCACCCACAGTAAACAAGGGTAATATTCACAGTAAAACAGAAATTATAATAATGCGGTCTTAGGACCGGTATGGTACCTATTTGTTATCAGTACCGTTATACAGAAATAATTAAACGTTTTATAACTAAATGTACAATAGTATAGCTACTTGAGTACCTATTGGTCATCGGCATGGAACAAGTTCACTAGTTACTGAAATTGTGGCGAGATGACGTGTTCTCAGGGCTGAAAAGATTACCGCAGGAAGACATCCACAGGCCGGTCTCCGCATGCAGGTCTCCGCAGGCTGACTTCTCAAGGCAGGTAGGATACGATACATTCTCAGCACAGTTAATGGAACAGTTCTGTAGTGTCCACTAGATAGACTTATAGCTGATACATAATCACAGCGGAAGTTGTACAGTTTTCCATCCGGCGACGGAGATATGAAAGTTAAGAGTAACCCATTAACAGGGACGGTTACTTATATAATGACAATGCATGTACAATCACTGGCACATGGTGTGGGGTGCGTCACATAGCTCTTGCGACGTACCGGGCAAAGTTCACCCAGACTGGTCGAAAGTTAATTTGTCACACACGACATGCAGTGCAGAAGACTCCCTTAGGAAAGTTCGGATGCTGGAGGTATAACATTTAATTTAGTTTATTACCCTCGGATGGCCGTCCGAGGGTACACAAAAGCTGTAGAAGCCGAGGACTCCTTACCACCATGGATGAGCTGAAATCCAAATGGCACCGGATGAAGTAGGACTCACCATAGGTTTGCTGTTGCACACGTCTATCCCGATGGTCCAGTCATCCTGCACGGGCCGGCTTCCACGCAGGTGATGCTCTTGATTCTCGATTTTTCACCCCTTTTATACTCGTCAAGACGTCAGAGCTGGGTGCCTCAGCCAATCAGCGGCCGAGCACTAGCCAATCGGCGTGCTGCAGTCGTGGTGACGTAGTTATCACGTGTACAGGGCACTCCCTATACTGTTTAATATATACACGCGATTACGACGTCAAGGCAATATTTTAAGTATAATTTAGCATGGCACTTCGACGATAACCCGGCCATTTCAGAACCGATTTTAAAATGGTAAAGATTACTGTGATCCTCGTCTCATTCCAGTCCTGATAGTTCCCTGAGACGACGAGAACGGTGCAGTTTAAATAAATTACGGGTACCGTCTCGGTACACTATAGGTATGCACTCGCTCCCAATCTCGACACATGTTGTCAGGGAAGCTCTGAGATGCGCACATGCGCACTACACGTTCCAATGGACTAGCCATTTTTAAGGAAAACCTCTCCTATAGGGCTTATATACGCCTACTATCCTACCCAGGGTGGTGGGGTGCACTCAGAGCGAATCCGGGATGGCCGGTGCCCATCCAGTCGATCCGTGCTACAGGCTGTAGTAGTAGTAGTAGTAGTAGTAGTAGTAGTAGTAGTAGTAGTAGTAGTAGTAGTAGTAGTAGTAGTAGTAGTAGTAGTAGTATAGTAGTAGTAGTAGTAGTAGTAGTAGTAGTAGTAGTAGTAGTAGTAGTAGTAGTAGTAGTAGTATTAGTATTAGTATTAGTAGTAGTAGTAGTAGTAGTAGTAGTAGTAGTAGTAGTAGTAGTAGTAGTAGTAGTAGTAGTAGTAGTAGTAGTAGTAGTAGTAGTAGTAGTAGTAGTAGTAGTAGTAGTAGTAGAAACATCCTACTGCTGCAAACAGTCCTTCTTCATTTTTGCCTACTGTGTCTTGTCCTCAGCCGTAATTCTTAGCTTCGTTAGGTACATTCTTGACTTGCGTGTACCGAGTCCTGCTTTCTTGAGTTCACCTCGTAGCACGTTTAGCAGATTTATGCAATGCCATCATCTCCTGGCTTTGTACTTGCTGGCTCCGAGTAGGGTGAATTCCAAGGCTCTGGTGCCTCTTCTGGCATCCTTAGTACATGGCCAAACATAGATCATCGTTGCTGGGCGACTTTTACAGACAGCGGCGACGTATTACACACCTTGTATAGTGCATCTTTGGAACTTATGCTGTCTGGCCATCGGTGTCCAGTGATGATGCATAGGCATTTGCGGTTGCAGGCATCGAGTTTGTCTACAGCTGCCTTTGGAGCTGCCCAGCCGTTACAGTTATACATCATCAAGGACACACAGGTTGCATTGTATAAACGTAGCTTTTAATCAAGGGCATCTTTGATCTGTGAATTCATAGCTTCCAGAAGGACTGGAAAGCTATGTTCCCTATGACGCAGTGTGCAGCAATGTCAGCAGTAGTGCAAAGCAATGAGGATTTTACTTTTCCTCCATGGTTCGCCGCCACGAAGCGGATCATCATTTTCTTCAGTTTCATGCTTTGTAGATGGCTATGTGTGGGTGAGCTCTGTTTTTGATTCATTCATAAAGAAATTCTCAATTTTTAGTTTACTTGTAGCTCTTGGGAGAAGTTCGTCAAGCGGTTTCCTTTTCTTATCTATGAAGTCCACATCATCGGCATATTCCATTGCTAGTCGCATACCCAGTATTGACACTGGGGTGTGTGGCTGGGTTGGGGTAGTCTTGTGGAACTTTCCCATACAGATTTCAATGCAGCAGCAAGGTAACAGGTGAAAAACACCGGAGATAGACCATCTCCCTGAGGGGAGCCGATTGATGTTTCAAACTATACAGACTTCACTGACTTGACCCGTACACTCAGCTCGGTGTCTGCAAGCAGTAGTCTTACTAGTCGTAGCTCATCTTCATTGCAACTGGCCTGGCATAGTACAGTTAGGATCTTTGAGCGTTTACTTGTGTCAAAGGCTCGTGACATGTCAATGCCAATTTTGTGGAAATCCTAGTGCATGGACATGACTACTGACACAAGCATGCGTGGAGCCAATACAATGTCTGCACAGCTGCGTCCACATTTGAAGCCACTTTGATATGATCCAGTGAAGCCAGTGAAGCCCCAAAAGTGTCTAAGGCTACAACAACTGTCTTCTATCAGATAGACTTCATACTATGCAAGACAGAAGCAAAACCCCAACTTAGGAATGCTCGTTCATATGGAGGCACATGCCTCAATTCTGATCATAAGCCAGTCATTACACGCCTTCAGATGAACGATCTCTACCTGATGTATAAACGCCGTACCAGGCAAGAGGGATAGTCACCTATAACCTACCCAAGCTCATCAGCGATACTGACACTCAAATGTCATACAAAAAGGCCCTCGGGGAGCAGATAACTGACATCGACGTTAGCTCCGATCCAAACGAAGCCCTAACCAAAATATTGAAATCTATGGAATCACCAGCTACCAGCACCATAGGTGTTCTTAAAAACAACCAAACTAGGTATACTGATGACCCTCTAGTAGTAAAACTGTCAGCACAGCAGAAAGTGCTATGGCTGCACAGCTATCAAAGTGGCCAAAGTGAAGACCGCACCAAACTATGCTGGGAGCGCAGTGACATTCTACGCCACATTACCGAATCCTTAAACGATCTTGCTGTTCAACAAGCAGACTCCCTAGCAGATGAAATCACTGCCACGGATAACTGTCACAAAATGTTTCGGGCAGCCCGGGCCTTGAGAGTTACTGACTACACACCACCACTCACTGTACACAACTCTGAAGGACACTTTATTGGGACTGACCATGGCAAAGCCGAGGCAATTCGAGAATGCTTCAAGGAACAGTTCACTGACCACGATGATGAGCCCTTGCACCCGTTCTCATGAGACCCAGGCCATTACTAATACCAATTACAACAGCAGAAATTGAGAATGCACTCAAAGCCCTGAAAAATGGACGTGCATCTGGATCTGATGGCATGAGCAATGAACTATTCAAATATTCAAGTGAAATTATATCAAACCGATCATGCGCCTAATTAATTCAGCTTGTATGCACCACCTTCCCATCGATGCGGTAGGCCAAGGCACCCTTATCGCACTACCCAAGCCCAAGAAGCCACCTGGCCCTCAGCCAATATGCGGCCCATTGTGCTCCTCAACAGTATATGGAAAATCCTATCCAGTGTTACTCTATGCCGCATCCGAGACAAGATCGATGACGTCACTGGATCATGTCAAAGTGGCTTCAAACGTGGACGCAGCTGCGCAGATATTGTTTGGGGTCTGCCATGGTGGGAGATAACAAAAATCAATTGTACCGATATAGGCGCCAAAAAACACTATCTTGAACATCCTGCAGAACCTCTCTATTCAGCACTTTATTATTTGCTGGTGAAATGTCACTACCTTGTATATTGCCTTGTTGAAGAAGGGTGGGAATTGACAGCTGATCCATCCATCTAGCCTGGCTCCAAGACGCACAGTACCTACTCGTCATCAAATTGTAGGTTTCACCATGAAGCTCAAATAATCTAAATTTTCTGAGCAAACCCCCATGCTAGACTCGAATGCACGTTCTGGATCAAGTAGAACGACCATAATGTCCTCCTCACATTCTGCATATTCGCACACCACCTCATCAATGTTTCGCCGATATTTGGTGGACCTATATATATACAGGATGTTTTTGGAACCTGCAAGGCCCGTGAAAGTGGCGCACATTTACCCGGAAGAGTATTGGTGTGGGTGAGGTGCCTGTGGTAGAGTTGAATATCACCCTATAAGATCACAAACCCGTATCCACAGTGTTGAGTGCAGCTACAATCAAGAGCAGTTCCCTGAAGCAAAGGCAGGCTCTACCTAGTATACCAATCTGTCAGAGAGCAGGTGTGGAATCGTATGATGTACAATACCAGTCTGCTAGATACGCCTGGAAATAACAATATAAATACTGCCCTTAATGTAAAATTGTATGAGGGGAATTTGATCGAGTGTCTCCTGGAGGTATAGATGGATGCAGTAAAGAGGGCAAAACCAAAGTTTGTTAAGTATGAAGTCTAAACTACATAACATTGTAGCTGTCCAGAATGAGGTCAGCGGGAATGGACAGTTCCATTTTAGCTATGTTCCGCCAATCTCTAGGTAAGCTTCACCCACACATCGCTCGTATTCGGATCGATCGATCTCTGAACTCTCTGCCTATCAATGTCCAGAAAACTATACACGTAAGCTACAGACTATTTTGGAACTAATTTGATTGGGCGCTGTTGCTGCCTATGTCCAGGTAAATTAGTTTCAAAATATTTTCACGGGCCTTGCAGGTTCCAAAAACTTCCTGGTGACCCTCATTATCGTTATACCACGATAATTAGTTGGAAGACGTTTAAATTTCAACCTCTTTGCCAGAGGCATTAGTAGAGTGAACAGTGTAGGCATCAGCCGCTTTTCAAGGATCTTGTTTGATAGTGTGGCTAAAATCTGTACTGTCAGTTGTTGATCTGCCATTAATATATGCTCAGAGATCAACCTAAATTTGGGAGCTGGCTTGTTTCTTCTGAGCCCCTGGATACACCATCCAACTTCGACTTCAGTGAAAGATATGACACCCTCTATCTGCTAGCAGAGTCAGCATTCACATATCCTCACAGACCATTTCTTCATGGATGCTATCAAGAAATTCTCGCGAGAGGGGGTTGCTAACTTTTGAAATGTTGAAACCACACATCAAGATGGCCACCAGAGTATTATTTGAGATACCCTTATACAACCCCCCCCCACGTAATGACGTGACTGGTCCTCCACTAGTACGCTTATATTATGAGACATACATAATGTCCTGAAGCTCATCCTGAAGGCGTTGTCCCACCGCAGACTATCTGTTTATTGCACGTAGTGCATTTCTATCCCTGCTCCTATTATAAGGGTCTACTGCTTTCCTTCCATGCACGGATTTCACCATTTCAGAGTATCCACCTGTCAATTTGATGTCATATGACATAATAATCATTACGTTATACATGTTTTTATTTGACCAGTCTTTAACTTTTAATAGTCCGATGCGATGTACGAATTGTATGTCTCTACTATTTAATAAACATTTGGTTGAATATTTTGAAACTAATTTACCTGGACATAGGCAGCAACAGCGCCCAATCAAATTAGTTCCAAAATAGTCTGTAGCTTACGTGTATAGTTTTCTGGACATTGATAGGCAGAGAGTTCAGAGATCGATCGATCCGAATACGAGCGATGTGTGGGTGAAGCTTACCTAGAGATTGGCGGAACATAGCTAAAATGGAACTGTCCATTCCCGCTGACCTCATTCTGGACAGCTACAATGTTATGTAGTTTAGACTTCATACTTAACAAACTTTGGTTTTGCCCTCTTTACTGCATCCATCTCTACCTCCAGGAGACACTCGATCAAATTCCCCACATACAATTTTACATTAAGGGCAGTATTTATATTGTTATTTCCAGGCGTATCTAGCAGACTGGTATTGTACATCATACAATTCCACACCTGCTCTCTGCCAGATTGGTATACCAGGTAGAGCCTGCCTTTGCTTCAGGGAACTGCTCTTGATTGTAGCTGCACTCAACACTGTGGATACGGGTTTGTGATCTTATAGGGTGATATTCAACTCTACCACAGGCACCTCATCCACACCAATACTCTTCACCATGAAATAATCAAACAGACTGCACACATTCGGGCGTTCTACCGGAGCAAAAGTAGCTATCTGGGTGTGGGGAGGGGGGGCGGGGGGATGGGTGGGTGGCGAAACAATTCGCGTTTGACCTTACAATTAACTACTTGGCAAAAGCCATCACGACTTTATCCTGGAGACCGTCCTTTGTTAGTCTATGGTGTGACGCATTAAAACCCCCACTTACTATCCATTATTTCATTGATGGAAGCTCTTTGCTTGATGAAATCATTTACAGTGTTATTCGGACTCAAGCGAGGTAAGTATGTCACAATGTCACCTTGACGAACTTCTCCCAACAGCTGCAAGCAAACTAAAAATTGAGAATCTCTTTATGAATGTATCCAAAACAGAGTTCACCCACATATACCTAGCTACAAAGCATGAAACTAAAGAAAATGACGATCCACTCCGTGGTGGCGAACCATGGAAGAAACGTAAACTCCTGGGCTCACTGCTTTGCAGTGCTGCTCACGTTGCTGCACGCTGCATCATGGGGAACATAGCTTTCCAGTCCTTTTGGAAGCTATGGATTTGTAGATTAACGATGCCCTTGGTAAAAAGACTACGTTTATACAATGCAACCTGCGCATCCTTGATGATGTGTAACTGTAACAGCTGAGCAGCTCCAAAGGCAGCTCTAGACAAACTTGATGCCTGCCACTGCAAACGCCTACGCACCACCACTGGACACCGATGACCAGTGAGGATAATTTCCAATGATGCACTATACAAGATGTGCGCCGCCGCTGTCTGTAAATGTCACCCAGCAAAGATGGTCCATGTTTGGCCATGTGCTAAGGATACCAGAAGACACACTAGCACAGAGAGCCTTGGAATTCGCCCTACTCGGAGCCAGCAAATACAGAGCCATGAGAGAGTAGTAATGGGTGTATATAGCCACTATTGTTCTTTTCGTTGGAATGTTGTTTTAACCAATCAAAACGCTCCATTTCTGCTCGCTATTGTTTGGAGACCAATGGTGAACGTATGCACACAAATTTGTGTGCATACGTTCGCCATTGTTCTCCAAATTCTTGAGAACAATGTCGAACAGCCACGCAGACTTGCTATATTCTAGAACTCTCGAAGCGTCTGAATGAATATTGCTGTTCCGGTATTCTGTAAATGTTAACCCTTAAAAGTTGAGTATTTTATGTTTTAACGTAGCGGTGCGCGCCCCCCGCCCTGGTTATCTACCGTGGTATGTAAGGTAAACATAATAGAGTTTAAGAGGAGGACTGATAGTAGGATGTAAAAAAATAGAGTTTAAGAGGTGGTCTGATAAGGGAGGTCTATGAGGAGGATGAGGAATAGGAGGATGCTGAGGAGGAATGCTATGGCGGCCGGCCTCTGCATGACGCTGTTCTCTGCACTTAAGCAGAGTGCACCTGTCTAGTTCGCTATCGATATTCCATTGACGACTTTTGATGGATCAGAATGTGTACTTGTATATGCATGTGTGAAGATGGTTGTTGTGTGTAAAAACCTTATTATATTATTTTAGTTTTTGAACAGATAAAGAGTTCTCTTTCGAATGATTTGTGGGCCCTGAAAAGGGCTGTGTTTTGAGATAGGTCTCAGTCTTCGCAGATCCGCACAGGCGTGGTTGTCAGTTTGGTAACAAACTGCGTCATGTTTGCTTTTTGTATATCAGTCGGAGTATCACCGATTACAGGACACCTATGCGGATGCTGTTTGATTGGTAATAGACAATATCACGCCTTGCAGGTGTACACCATCTCTTTGGTTTCTGTTTTCTTGATCATACGCCTACAGACCCTCTCGTGTTTTGACCGTCGGCATATGGTGTTGCAGATGTCGATGGAACACCAACGACATCGCACATACCCAGTGTCTGATCCGTCAAAGTTTGTACTGTTGACCATTTTAGCCAAATGTACCTTAACATTTACATTTATACTACATCGATCTACTACAAAAAATGTAAGGAATATCACGTTAGATGACTATCGACCTATCAAAAACTGTCGCGTACTGGCCTCCATATAATGACGCATACATGCAGGTGATAATATTGTATATATTCACGGGCTAGATGCAATGGATCAGTTTGTTAAATGGTTAACGCGCATAAAATCTCTGCATGTTAAAAAAGTATCCAGGGAAATATGTTTTCTCTGACGACCTCGTTATTGTGCATAATGCATCTATAATTCCCTTTTAATCCTTCAATTTGTATGCAAACGCGTTAACCTTCATCAAAAACCCTCAAACATGAAACTAAGTGGCTTCCTACTAGTCATTTAATTTTCAAATAAACAGCAAAGTACATCTCTGTGTGGGTAATATATGGGTAAACCACGCGATGTTGTATGTATAATACTATATAGCTAATAATCATGCATCTCGTATTTAAGGAGTAGTCTTTAAAGCAACAGTCATTTAATTATTACATTTTAAAAAATTGTTATAAAAATGGTGCCGAACAATGTCCACCATCGTCATCGTTGACCAATAATGATGAGCACCCTTGTATCGTTTAACGTATTAATTAGGTGGTCGATGCGCTCCCTCGTGGTTGTAGTAAAAAGTATTTTGAAACCAAGCGGAATTGTGGCTTCCTATGTCAAATTGTCGCATTGAACAGCCCTTTTTTAAAGAGTTTGTGCGCATGAAGGCACTAGTGCGAATTGTAGCTTCCTATGTCAAATTTGTATCAAAACTATTCACTTAAACTACCAATGCGCCATGATTTAGGTTAGAAAAATCAGAAAATAACATCCCTGGAATGACTCGAGGCGGTCGCATAATTGAGGTCGAACGAGTGAGGAGGAGGAGGGATAAGGTATGCTAGCACAGTGCTGCCTGGTGCGAGGGATGAGGCATACTAGCATACTTGTTTACAAGGCTGGCAATGTGCGCTGTATGAATATTTTGAAAATAATTTGACTGCCGTGTTAGAAACAACTTTCTATCAAATCGTTTCCAAGATATTTAGTGAATATTTTGAAAATAATTTGACTGTCTGCATCAACTTTTGCTCAAATCATTTCCAAAATATTTAGCAGGATACGGAGATCCCTGGAATGTCTGTAACACCTCGCCAGTCAGCCAGTTAAAGGTAATAAAACTAGGAAAAATTACCATGTCCGGGTACACACAGTATGAATGCATTATGAGTACCTAGTCAATGAGACCCCGACAACAAAAATAATATAGTTGGCTAACCATGGTCTAGACATTGTGACCGCACCCACCTACTACCATCACCACCATCATCACCACCATCACCACCACTAACACCACCACCATCACCACCACCATCACCACCCCTCTATCACCACCAGCACCACCACCCACTAAGCACCAACACCGACCACCAAGTATTAACCCCACCATCATCATCCACCACAACACCTATTTCCACCAACCACCAACCCAACTGCCACCACCACCAACATCATCAGCACTCTGATTTATATATCGAGGGATGTGTGGGGGGGGGGGGGCCCGGCTGGGCAGCTGCATGCACATAAAGAACCAATGTTTTATTTGTATCCATATTTTTACATTGAAGAAAATATTACGTATGATAAAGCATATAGTTACTGTAGCATAAACAAACAGTCA